>JANFOE010001774.1:275000-278262 GCA_025667525.1 Glebionis coronaria | reverse complement strand
CAAAGCATCCATGATCTATTCTTTTACTGAAATCTTCTGATATAATGTTCTTGATAAAAAAAGTAAATTATAGCCCCAAGCACTAATCTTCAGATTACACTCCAATTGAGTGCTTCAGACTCCAAATTGTTATGATGTCACATTTTCTGAAAAACCTGGATTGCAACTTCTGAATGCAGAATATGATTCTTGTTAGATGGAATGCACAGGCTTTACTGTCTAGTACGCAAATATATTTGCAGGTAAGGATGAGTTTGTCGAAATTGGCATTTTGAACACCTGATCACATATCTCAAATCAGCTTGGCAAGGCCTTTCATGCCAAACCAGATATTCCATGAAGTTGCTCCTCATCTTATATCATTAAGTAAAATACCACAATAACTTCTATTATCCACACTCTATGAGCTTGAACCCAATGCCAACAATGTAATCCTAGCTAAAGTTACAATACATGTGCATGTCATAGGCCTAACGTGTAATTGGGAAGTCAATTATTGGTTTCTAGTGGCCAAAATGATGAACTGTTGGAAGGTTTAAAGGAGAGTGGTGTGAATTTTTTGGAGCTGCTAGAGATGGAAAAAGCTCATAGTTAAGTGAAGATTGTGGGAGTAACGGTTTCGAGATGGATTGGTGTGATCAATGGAGGGTACTGTCACATTATTCTGTGCTATGGTTTTTTTAGTAATTGTTTTTAGGTGTTCCAATGCTGAATTTTCCATCGCCATTTGTTAATCTTGATTCTTGTCATTTTATCTATATAAGCTTTTTAAATAATCAGAATTTGCTAATCGCTAAAACATCATATTGGCTTTTACTATTACAAATTTGAGCAAAATAAGAACATTCAAATATCATTGTCTGCAAGCCATTTTATTTACAAATGATTTTTGATACCACATAACCACTTTCAATATGTACATCTAAACGCCCCCAATTTATAGGATAAGAACATACCAGATCCATCAGTATCAAATAGGTCAAATGCTTCTTTGATCTCTTGCTTTTTATGTGAAGTTAACCCATGATGGAATCCTCTGGGCTGGTCTCTTCTTGATGATTCTCCACGAACATGCAAGTACATAGAAAGCATGAGTTGCAAAAAGAAAAGTTTCACTAATGTAAATGACACATAATTATACTTCTGCACATACCTTACATCAATAGAACACCCTTAAGGTGTTCTTCTTACCAGAATGCGGCCCCACAGTGTCGTCATCATTGGTTACGGTATCCTAAGTCGACATAGGATGGTCAAAAACTGCAACGATAGTGAGAGAATCAGTTTAAATGAGAATGTTACCTATTTAATAACAAACAGTTTGTTAAAATAAAAGTTAGAATGTAACTGAACAACATGAACACTATTTACCTTCATTTTAAATAGAGTTGGATCTCTCTGCAGTTGTACCAACAGATCGGTTTGTTGTAACACATCCCCGAACGTTCCTACGAGTTAACTGTCTTTCAGACTATGACAGCTACAGTTGTGGCTAAAAAAGGAAGGTAAAGAAAAAAATTTAACCGAAACTATTCATAAAATCTTTCAGAAAGATGTGAAAGAAATATAATAGAACTTACTTGCAGAAGTTCTGACAGTTGTTACTGAGGTTTTGGGATTCGAGGTCTGTTGTGTGTTGACAATCATGGCGAGAGATGGACTATTGCAAAGCTTTTGATCATTCCCACCACGATCGCACACGTTTCGTTGACAGAAATTCTGCAATGACTATGACTCCGATGGTCTGTCAGTAGCCACCCTTTTACGACTGTATTAAATAAGATCACTTATCAAGGATTCTTTTGCTACAACGTATTAAATAGTGGCAATATTAAACCCTAGATAATATTCACCACCGTGGCAACGGTTGGTCAATATTAAGCTAAACAATAAGCATTAAAGGGCATATTGCTTACCTGAATTATAAAACGGAAAGTGGCAGTTTCCTAACCATACTCTAAATTGTACTCTGGACATTGAACATGAATATAAAAAAGAGTTTAAAGAGAATAACCTGATTGATAATATTAATAGCATTCAGATCAAGGTATCCTTCTCTGTTTGAAAAACAAAAAAAACTTGTTTCAGGATCGAATAGAATTGATTCTTTTCTTGTGTGTAGGGTTTTAAAAATCGACATGACTCTAAAAAAATTTGACATATCAAATTGAAAACATATAAAATGAACCATGATTTTCTGCAGATAATCATCGAATCTATTGAGAGGATTGTGAATAATTATAGGGAATAACTTACGTATTTACGAATATGCCGAGTGTGGAAGTAGTAGGATGTTGTGAAAAATGAAACACTTTTAAAACAAATCATTTCATAAGGTTTCAAAAATTATTTGGGGAATAACAAATAATACCCACCTTCAAAAACTGTCAAAACTGGTTACTTTAGGTTCACGATCCAAAGTCTGTGGTGCGCTGACATATGTGGTGATAATTGTTTATTTGGTCATTACAATAGACTCAGGCTGCATTTGGAAGCAAGTTTGGTTTCCTTCTTGTGCGTATCGCACTAACCAAAATGTCAGTTTCACGTGTGATTTCTTCAATGTTTAATGTTAAATACAATTGCAGTATGCCTCTGAGCCCCAATTACAATATTGTAGATGCAAACTTAGTATAGTAGCAAGGATATCCGCTATGGCATGAGAAAGATAGGATCACCTGTAAGAGCAAGGATGTGGGTAAGCCAACAATGTAAATGACAAAAGCTTTCTTATCAATTATCTCGACACCTAATCTAATCAATAACTCAACACATCCCTCCCAAATACTCCTAAATAAATAACAGATGGTAAATATTTTAAAAATTTATAAAATATCCATATAATGAAAATACGTTTTGTTTCAAACATCATTAAAACCATAATCCTTGGTATTTGTTTATTTTCCTCCATGTGCAAATGTCCTGGTTACAAAAACTTACGATAGACCAAAATGTATAAGATGAATACAAATTTAATTTTAATCAGCTAGTAGGATGATTAAATAACATTATAAGATCAACAAAAATACGTACAAAACTGAATGACATGCGGCTCTAAGCAGCTCTAAGAAAAGTAAGTAAAACTCAGATATTCAAGGTAAAAAAGAGCTTCACCTTCAGCAAGAAAAAACAAACGAATGACCGTATTAGGGTTTTACATGTTTTTTTTACGAATGATATTAGTACGGTTTTTACTGCGAATTGTAGTTATCTGTTCATGATTTAGGGATAAATACCTTTAACGGTTTATCTATTTTAATTT
>JANFOE010001774.1:240000-272500 GCA_025667525.1 Glebionis coronaria | reverse complement strand
CTGATTTGGTCAAGTTTGCAATTCGTCTAATCGAAATGTTCAACTGTTCGCTCCATTGACGTCAATTTGTCTCTGTTAATCTAGCTACCATGAAGGTCATTCATGCTGACTAGCTAGGACTTACAGTTGACACGTGAAGATTGTTGTGGTGAAAATTTCAGCCTTAATTCCTCGAACTCCTAATTACCATAAAAATGACAATCCTTCCTAGTATCCTGTCTTGTTTCACATTTGGTAGCCAAAACTTTGCTTTCTCATGTACTAATAGCAGACAATTAGTTTCATCTCTGCATCTTTTGGTGACCAATGCACTCACTGGAATATACAGTTTTATAAGATTTGATTCTATTATAAAGAAGGTGATATGTTTTTGCCTTCAAAGGCTGCTCTATGATGCTTGTCAGACATTTTGTCTTAGTTAAAGCTGAAAATATGCTCACCACTCTGCTTTCTCATATTTCATCTGAACTACTTCGGAAAAGCAGTAAGTGCATCCTCCGGATCAGTCTTTACAAAACCTATGAACGACAAATAATGACATGCCAATTAACTATTTTGAATAGCGGTATATTGCTACATAAAAGTCATAAGTTATATTACATCGAATTATAAAATCAACTATTGGATACCTAAATTTAATTTAGTTTAGGGTGCACTATCACGGCCAGACTGTGTTGTGGAAGAAAACACACCATAAAGTACCTTTACCTTTTGTTGGTAGGCACATGTCACGTGTGATACACGTAATTGAGTGCATTGAATTGCATCTAGGCCTATTAGTGAGATTCTGAAACAAATTTAGTAAGTGCACCCTCTGCATCGGTCTCAACCAAGCCTCTCAACAACAAATAATGTCATGCTGATTACCTATTTCGTCTAGAGGTATACACAATGCTACGTAAAACAGAAGCTATACTACAACAAATGATAAAATCAACTATTGGAAACCTAAATTAAATTTAGTGTATTATTCACACCCTATTCAGACGTGTTACCATCATGTCAAAAACTGTAAGCAATCTTTGGCCTTTAAAGAGATGCAAGTTAGGAAACTCCGCAATTAAAAATTGCGCAGAAAACTAGTTTAAAGTCTGTTTGGACAGGATGTGACCAAAGGGGGATATTTGGAAGAACTTTTTTCTAAGCGGTGGTGTGGACAGAAAACTGGTGTAAAAAAGTGTTTTAAAAAAAGGGCTTGGATGTTTTGAGGGCTGCTTGGACACAGTTATAAATGGGGTGTTTTGAGGACAAACTTATAAGCAAATTATATAGAGCACACGTTCAAACAGAAGTTTATAGAAATTATGCAGCGTGACTCATGTGCATCTCAAAAATATGTATTAATACGGTTTATCTCAAATTCCCTAACTAAACAGTGTATTCACGGTCATACTAGTTTAACTGCATTAAAATAAATAAATATATCAAGACGCAACAAGAAGTCAAGTAAATTACACCTTATTACGACCAGGGACGAGATCTTGATGTGTTCTCATCCGTTCACTTATCTTCTCTCTTACAGCCTGTATATAAACTTATGTCAAGTTAGAAACTTGGTGATTACTCACTGCGTACATCAGTTCACGAGCAACTATAATGAATTTTAAACGTGTTCTGTTTTGTTTTTAACACATTAAAGAAAGAACGAGAGGAATCCATAACGGAGTTGCAGGGTGCTGAGAGACACTCGTGTTTTCTAACATGTTATAATATTCGCGTGAGATCTCAACTGTATTAGTATTTTGTTTCTTCCTATTATTCTCGCTATCTTTTCCTTCTATGTAACACTAGTTAACCGTTTACACAAAAATGTGCATCATTTAAAACAAATGCCTGAAACAAATAAACAAACTGATGCCCTAATAAATATTAAAACAAATGCCTTAAATAAATAAACACATTGATGCCGTAATATAATTATAAAACAAATGCCCTAATAAAAATATAAAAAACAAATGACCTAATAAAATATTAAAACAAATGCGCTAATAAAATATTAAAACAACTGCCTAATACAAATAAACAAATTGATGCTGTAATACAATATTAAAACAAATTCCCTAATAAAATATTAAAACAAATGCCTGAAACAAATAAACAAATTGATGCCGTAATACAATATTAAATCAAATACCTTAAAAAATACACAAAAATTGAAGCTCTAATACAATCTAAAAACATACGCTCCTTTTCATTTAATCATCATTAACGACCTAACAGACTTACAGATAACGAAATTAATTGTGTTAACAAAAAAAACAGACTGATACCCTAGTACGACATTAAAACAAATGCCTTAATCAAATAAAAAACTGATGCGCTAAAATAATCATAAAACACATGCCTTAAATAAGTAATATTCAAAAGCGTCAAACACAATCATATCATAGGAGTTCGTACAATTTGGGCATTTCTTATGATTTTAAATTAACTACACAAAACATGACGACAAATGCATCTAGCACGCACTTATTTTCTATTAGATCCTTGATCTTGACTAGTATAGAATAGATTTTCAAGGGTCCAATTACACTAATAATCATATGACTGAATAGAAATATTTTTTAGGTGTCACTTAACACTTAACTTAGGTGTTGTTGCTTTATGATTGTAAATTTTAAAACTAGCATTTAAGATTCTAACTTAACTGATGAGCAAGTCCCACTATGATAACACTGAATAGATTTGTAAAAAGCGGTAGCAAGTGGAAGTTTAATATGAACAAAAGAAGTACCTTGTATAAACAATGATACTGCTATGATTGCTTCCTGTTCTTGCTGACTCAAACTCAAGAATCAGGCCCCATTAAACTGCACAAGAAAAGATATGTACTGTGAAATATTGATTTAAAACTTAGTTCAAACTCATGCATGTTCCATAATATCAAAACATTACTAGGCACAACCTCTACAAAGTCCAAGCATCAAAGTCAAGCAAATAATAAACATTCAAACTTCTTGGACCTTCATCGATGAGTAGCAATACAACATACATCAGTAACCACACTAAAGGATCAATTGCATATACTAACACCAACATGTAATTATATTTATTTATAATTTAAATCTTACCAAAACACAAAACAATGTCACCTACATGTCTTGGTTTAAAATAACAGTTGACCGGACATGATACTAAAATTACATAAACCGAAATGTTAAAATTATCAAATTTTGATTTTCGTTTGAATCAAACTTATACATCACCTAGACATTCTCAAATTTATACATAACACTGATGCCCAGATAAATTCGTAGATTGATGCCTTAATACATTCTTAAACTGATGCCTTAATAAATTCTAAACTGATGCCTTAATACATTCTTAAACTGATGCCTTAATACATTCTTAAACTAATGTCGTAAGCTTTCATAAAGTGATGCACTAAGTTATGACAATCCGTCGATTTCAGGTCGTTATTTTAATCTCGACTATTATGTATTAGGTATTTACTTTATTGAGAAATTTAAATTATCGACTAACCAGGAAGGTTAGGGTTTGAAACTTAGCGTAAGAATGTCATTTAGGTTATAACCGGCACGGAATACGTTAGGTATCGATATTTATTTCTTGTTATGACATAAAAATATTTTTTATATTTTTCTTTAATTATTATTTTATTTTAAAAGTAACTTTTGTAATATATGTTAAACCTTTAAGCGTCGTTCGTTTATTCGACGCATTAACTATTATAAGTCATTTAATTGTCAAAATATAAATGTCCTCCGAGTGTCGATGTTTTTATTTTATAATGAGCGTTTATTTTTCGTGTTTTACGCATATTTTTCAAATCGCGTAATTTTTAAAATATCGGGTTTCGATAATACCCGCGTTATCGATTATAAAACATAACTTAACTAATTTTTTTATATAAATATATAAGCAACACAACATATGCGTGTCACTCATATAGATCTCGGATTGACTTATTGTTTTTCCTTTTTAACTTGAAACGTGTACTAACTTGCAAACGTGTTTTACGTCCATGACTTCTTACATGTGACTAACCATTTAGCAACGAAATTAAGTTGTAAATGCAAAGGTAAGTAGGTATGTATATTATTGGACTTAGTTCATTTTTTTTTCATGTAGTATTTTCCACATATAAGAACACATCTTAATTAGACATGGCAATTTAGAAAGATTGTATAATTTGCAATATATTGTGGAGGATTAAAGGAAAAAGGTTATAATGAAGTACGGTTTAGATTTTTTTAAGCAATTGTCATATTTTTTAGTAGAAGGTGCATAACGACGGGTTGCCTCGAAGCACGCGAATCACTAATCTTCTCGTACTTTTGGTAGTTAAGGTGAGTTCATAGCCTCGCTTTTATCTATTTACTTGTTTTATAAAACCCGTGAGGGGGATAACATGCTCGTTTTTAAAATAGAACACAAAGGACCCGATTGTATGCTCAGATAAAAGTTATTACATAAGTTAGCTTACATCCTTAAAAAGACCCACATCCCATCATGAATTGTTAATCGAAAGAACGCTAATACTATGGATAGATCTATCGGGGTGACGCCCAGTCCGATTGCGACTAGCTATCACGTGGTGTAATGAAACACTATTAATGAAACATCGGATGCATACGTATAAGAGAAATATACGCACTTGGCTGGTGTGTTGGTGGGCTGAAATAAATATATGTTAACGTTCAATGTTATGAGGCTTATGTAATAACACCGATAATTATGTCCGTACAATATAATTGTCTTTCGATGAATTTTTAACCATGGAAGGTTATTCAGTATACTTGTGTTCTCTTTATTTAATTTAAACTCTATGGATTCACTCAACAATTTTTGTTGACTTTATAGCATGTTTTATCTCAGGTCCATATGAAGGCACTCAAGGAAGGTGGTTTCACGAAGCTTGCTAAATTTTGGTGACTCTGGCCCGCTTTTATAAAATATATCCATTCGAAACAAACTTTTATCTTTTGATGTGTACTGTATATATTTTAAAATTATCTGGGACCGTGTATGGATTATTATCTTTTGAATGAATGAATGGATGTTATTGTAAAAACGACTCGTTTTGAGCCGTTTTCTATAATTGTGTGATCGTATCATGTAAGTAACACTCAAGGACCCTTCCGTTGATGTGACCCGATTTGAGAGTGTTATAGATTGGTATCAAGAGCTCAAGTTATAGAGAACGAAAAGATTTTCCAAAATAAAATTTTGAAATCTTTTTACTATAACAATTGCAAGCGAAACCTCCGAGTTGCCAATGGACAGGAATGAGAGTACTTATATATATATATGGGATAACATATATGTGTTGTAATAATTATTGATTATTTGTACTTGTGGATTACAAGTCATATTGACATTTATTTAATTATAAATGTTAATTTTAATTTATTACGAGATATTTATATGACGTAGATTGTCACTAATCAATCTTGGTCATTTTAGCGCTAAAGCCGAAGCTATTCCCGAAGTGAATCACGTTATTCTCGAGTTTAACTAAAGTTGTGGACACCCATGATCCCAACGAAATGGTTAATATTCCTGATTATATTTATTTGGTTATATGAATTTTGATTCCTTGGTTCTTATTTTTGATTTATCAATCCGTTCATTTCGTTTAGTAAATTTAATCCATATTTTCATTAATCTTCGACATTCTACTGTTTTACTAGAAACAAGTTTGTCTAAGATTGTACTTGTTGTTTGTTAGGAATTGAGATTGATTGGTATGGTATTCAATGCCAAATAGGATTCCATATCATATCACCGATCTTTTTCTATTAAATCAGTTTATTGTTTGTTTCGATCTTGATCTTCTGCGTTGAGCTGGCGATGCTTAAATAAGGTGATTTATAATCGTCTTGTTGAAATGAATTGGCCATTTATTTGAACAAGGAAATTAAAATTATTGAACCACTAATTTCTAAATCTTATTTGGATGGATTTGATCAATCCATGGAAATAATGTTTTATAAACATGTGGGCTTAAGCATATAGCATCCGCGCAATTAAACTCTTATTGACTCGTAATTTGTTTGTTTGACTCATTGTTTGATTTTGTTTCTCTAATTCTATGATCATGCGATGATTTATATTAGGGTTGTTCCAAAGCTTCCAATTGAGGAGGATATCAAGCGTTCCAGAAAGACATTGAAGAAATCTTCTTCTAGTGGGACCGGAGAGCCTTTTGAGCCACATGAATCACCTAATAACTCTTAGTGAATTAGCTTATCATCTATAGTATCCTTTGTAAATCACTAAACTGTAACATCAGTTAGTAGAACTAGTCTTCTTGAGTTGTCTGGCATCAGACGATGATAATCTATAATGCATGGCAATAAAGCTTGTACTTGTTCGTGATTAATCAAATGACTATATTTTGATTTCGAATTCTACATCGTTCATATATTATATTACCTTCTTGTTTATTTTAGTCATTTGTTCATTTTATACCATTCGTTCTACTTAATTATTCCTTTTCTTTTAATGCAATCATTAAATGAATACTCATTATGATTCACGTTGTACTAAAATCATGCGCCAAAAATATTACTAGGCAGGTATGATCCAGGCACGTATGAGCCAAGTTATTAGTGAACAAGTTGCTGAATCCTTAACTGAATTCATGGCCAACATGAATGATGGAGCTGGCGGCTCTAGTGGGTCGGTAGTTCGGTTGGAGCAAGTAGTTCTGTGGTGTAGATGGTTCTAGAGGAGGAGCGTGTGGAACTGCAAAAAAAAGAGTTAGGATTCCCTTAAATAACTAGACCTTAGTTATCGCAGGTGATAAAAATAATTCTCAATTGAAAATCGTTTCATGCATTAGAGCTCGTAAGTATATCGGATTTTTTTTTAATTTGTTAATTATTCCTAGCTCATGTATCGGAGAAGAAATCGTAAGGGAAGCGAGTAGAAATACTCCAGTCATTCGTGACTATCCTGAAGTGTTTCCGGAAGATTTTCCAGGGCTTCCGCCTCCAAGGCAAATAGAATTCCAAATTGATCTAATTCCTGGTGCTGCAACTGTGGCACGTGCGCCATATCGATTAGCACCATCCGAGCTGAAATAATTATTGTGTAGTTGTAAGAAGTATCTGATAAAGGTTTTATTCTACCGAGCTCGTCACTTTTGGGGAGCTCCTGTTTTATTTGTTAAGAAGAAAGATGGATCGTTTCATAGAGAACTGAATAAATTGTTGGTCAAGAACCGATATCCTTTGCCGTGGATAGAGGACTTATTTGATCCACTGCAAGTTTCTAGTGTCTACTCGAAGATTGATCTACGACATGGTTATCATCAACTTCGCATCTGCGAGGAAGATATTCCAATTACCGCGTTTAGAAATTGTTATGGACATTATGAGTTCTATGTAATGTCGTATGGATTGACCAATGCATTGGCAATATACATGGATCTCATGAATCGTGCGTGCAATCCGTATCTTGATAAATTTGTGATTATATTCATTGATAATGTTCTGGTTTATTGTAAATATAAAGTAGATCATGGTGAACATACATCTTGAATCAGACAAAATTTACCATGACTTTAAGAAGTTATACTGGTGGCAAAACATGAAAGCAGATATTGCGACTTATGTTGGTAAATGATTGGCATGTGCTAAAGTCAATACTGAATACCAAAAGCCATCAGGATTACTTCAAGAATCGAAAATTCCTATATGGTAGTGGGAGCTAGTTACAATGGATTTCATTGCTAAGCTTCTGAAAACTATGTTTGGCTTTGATTCAATTTGGGTCATTATCGTTCGATTGACTAAATCTGCTCATTCCATTCCAAAAATAAAATGATCGTGCAAACTATGAATCGTCTGTTAGCCGCTCGTAGGAGACAGAAAAGTTATGATGATGTGAATCGAAAACCTTTGGAGTTCAAGGTAGGTGGAAAATTTATGCCACAAGTAAAGCAATGGAAATGTGTTATAGGTTTTGAAAACGTGGGAAGTTAATTCCTGGTTATGTTAGGCCACTCAAGATAATATCGAGAGTGAGCTCGATGGCATACAGAATTGAATTACCTCGAGAGCTACAAGGAATTACCTCGAGAGCTACAAGGAATTCAAAGTACTTTTCATATGTCGAAGCTAAATCAATGTCTATCCGACGAATATCTTATTATCCCTATCGACAAAGTAAGATTCGACGATAAGCTGAATTTCATCGAAGAACTTGTCAAAATTATGGATAAGGAAGTTCAGCCACAGATGCAAATTTGAATTCCTATTATCAAAGTCCGATTAAACTCGAGACGAGGACCCGAATACACTTGGGATAGGGATGATCAAATGTGGAAGAAATATCCTCATTTATATGACTTCAACAAGAAGACATGAAATAAGGCAAATTGATCTTTCGGGGCGAAGATCCCTGTTAGGTGGTGATGATGTGACAATCTGACGATTTCAGGTCGTTATTCTAATCTCGACTATTACGTATTATGTATTTACTTTATTGAGAAATTTAAATTATCGACTAACCAGGAAGGTTAGGGTTTGAAACTTAGCGTAAGAATGTCATTTAGGTTATAACCGGTACGGGATACGTTAGGTATCGATATTTATTTCTTGTTATGACACAAAAATATTTTTTATTTTTGTCGTTTAATTTTTATTTTCTTTTAAAAGTAACTTTTGTAATATACGTTAAACCTTTATGCGTCATTCGTTTATTCGACGCATTAACTATTATAAGTCATTTAATTATCAAAATATAAATGTCCTCCGAGTGTCGATGTTTTTATTTTATAATGAGCGTTTATTTTTCGTGTTTTACGCATATTTTTTAAATCGCATAATTTTTAAAATATCGAGTATCGATAATACCCGCGTTGTCGATTATAAAACATAACTTAACTAATATTTTTTATGTAAATATATAAGCAACACAACATATGCGTGTCACTCATATAGATCATGGATTGACTTATGGTTTTTTTTAACTTGAAACGTGTACTAACTTGCAAACGTGTTTTACGTCCATAACTTCTTACATGTGACTAACCATTTAGCAACAAAATTAAGTTGTAAATGCAAAGGTAAGTCGGTATGTATATTATAGGACTTAGTTCATTTTTTTTCTTGTAGTATTTTCCACATATAAGAACACATCTTTATTAGACATGGCAATTGAGAAAGATTGTATAATTTGCAATATATTGTGGAGGATTAAAGGAAAAAGGTTATAATGAAGTACAATTTAGATTTTTGTAAGCAGTTGTCATATATTTTTAGTAGAAGTTGCATAACGACGGGTTGCCTAGAAGCACGCGAATCACTAATCTTCTCGTACCTTTTGTAGTTAAGGTGAGTTCATAGCCTCGCTTTTATCTATTTACTTGTTTTATAAAACCCGCGAGTGGGATAACATACTTGTTTTTAAAATAGAACACAAGGGACCTGATTGTATGCTTAGATAAAAGTTATTACATAAGTTAGCTTACAGCCTTAAAAAGACCCACATCCCATCATGAATTGTTAATCGAAAGAACGCTAATACTATGGATAGATTAATCGGGGTGACGCCCAGTCCGATTGCGACTAGCTATTGCGTGGTGTAATGAAACACGAGTAATGAATCATCGGATGCATACGTATAAGAGAAATATACGCACTTGGCTGGTGTGTTGGTGGGCTGAAATAAATATATGTTAACGTTTAATGTCATGAAGCTTATGTAATAACACCGATAATTATGTCCGTACAATATAATTGTCTTTCGATGAATTTTTAACCATGGAAGGTTATTCAATATATAATAAGTGTGAAAACACTTATCCTTTTACCACTTATTTCCAATAAACAAGACCAAAACGTGTATTGTATGTCGTAAAAGTCAGAATTATGCGTGGTTTGTGTTTTTATTGTGTTTCAGGATAAAAATATGAAAAAGGAAGAAAACACGGGCTATCACGGGCTTTTATCGAAGAAAACGAGAAAAGACAAAGTCAAAAGATCAAGAGTGTAAAAAGAACGGAAGTTCAAGGCCTATTCTGAAAATTTATCGAAGAAAAAGTCTAAAGACGGAAGTTTAATGAAGTCGAAGAACTCAAGTCTAATAGAAGAAGAAAATTTTAAGACAAGTTCAATTTATATCGACAAATCCCGAGATGACGTCGAGGAAGACAAAGTATTTAAATCGAGTCGAGACGTGAAGAAAGAAAAAGGAAGCAACACATGCACCTCCCCACCTCCTATATATACCCTCCTAATGACACATTAGGAGGGTGTTAGTTAGTTAATTAGTTCTTTTTCATTATTGTAGTTTAATTTTTAGAGAGAGAAAGTTCTTAACTTTCTCTCACTAGAAAAACTTCATCTTTCATTTTCTTCCTTGTTTAATCTAATCTTTAATTTTTGAGTTTAATCTTGTCTTAATCTTTATCTTTTTAATCTTTCTTGTTGGTTACGATCTTGTGTTTATCATCTTTTTCATCTTAGTTTTCTATTCGTCACATAAATTTTGTTACTTTACGTGTTTCTTGATTTATGTGTGAAGGATTTATAAGTTTTATCATTGGCCTTGATTATTGGTAGCTTATTGGTGTTTTTCTTGGCTTATTGTCCTTGAAAAGTTGTTAACAAGTTGCTTAAAATCGTCCTTGTCCGAGATCCTAGTTTTTAGGAATGGCCGATTCAATTTAGCAATTCTTCATAATTGCGAAATTGATCTTTGCCAAAGTTGCGAAATCTTTTCCTTGTTAATTGCGAAATTATAGTTTTCTAGGTATTGCGGATTTATACCTTTGGTCATTGCGGAATCCTTTAATTTCGACTATTGTGGAATCTTGTCTTGACTTATATTGCGAGATCATATCAATCAGGAATTGCGGATTCGAATTAGCTTCTAGATTGCGGAATCCTTCATTGGCCATATTGCGGAATTAATTCCGCAACTTCATTGCGGAATCATTATGTTTTTAGGATTGCGAAATTATTTGATTGTAGTGTTTTACTACCCTTTAGGAAAAGAGCGTAAATAGCGGTAAGTATCGACGAGTGATGATTTTAGGAAAAATCAACACTAATGACCCTCAATCACTTAAAAGAGATGAAAGATTCGTTTCCCAAGGAGGTTTGGTGTTGTGAATTAACTTGTATATATTTGAGATTAATATTGATGAGAATGAATGACGGTTTCTTGGAAATTACACTATGACGTAAAAAACGAAAACGTAAAACCGTAGAAAAACCACAAAAATTAAAAATTATTAAAACCAAAAACAAAATATCAACAAGGATAAAAACAAGTCTAAAATAATATAAATAAAGTTAAAAATCCAACAAAGATATTTTAAAACCTTTTGTTAATTAAATAATTAATTTTAAATGCTAATTAAAGCCCTAAAATTAAATTTAACTAATTCAAAAGTCAAAAATATGATTTTATTGAACAATTACTTAACTTATATTATTAGAAGACTAAAAAGTAATTTTCTAAAAATTAAAACCTATTAAAACTATTTTTAAAACCCTAAAAATGATTAAAACTAATTAAAAACTAATTAAACTTAAAATAATTATAAAAATAAATCTAAAAGTTATAAAAATAATCTAAAAATGGAAATAGTCCTAATCAATGACAAAGAACCTAGGAAAAATGAAAAAGAAAGAAAAATAAAATTTTGAAAATTAATTAATAAAATAATATTAAAACACTCCAAAAAAAATAAAAGTCACTAGTTGCGCCGCAACTAGTGGGGTCTTGCGCCGCAACTAGTGTAACGGGAATACCAAGATCTGCAGGTACTTCAGTTGCGCCGCAACATGCTGTCTTGCGCCGCAACTTGTATGACGAACCTGGTTATGAACTATTGCACCAGCAGGTTGAACTTGTGTGTTTATGAGTTTGGCCAAGAGGACTTGACCTTGGCTTATTTTGGTATGCTTTTTGGTACAAGAGGGCACCCTTGAGCTTATTGAAGCTCAAGGAGTCAAAACTCACAAGGAACAACAAGAATCAAAAATCAACAATCAAAGATCATGCACAAAGTTCATCACAAATCAAGCAAATTTCACCCTTATGCAGATTTTTAACTTACTCTTTTTACCTTTTAAACTCAACAAACTTGTTCAAATCTTGTTCCAAACTAATTAACTACTTACTAAATACCTTAATCAACCCTAAACAAGCAATCTAACACCTTTTAATTATCAAAACAAATCTAGATGTCCTGCTTAAACCTGTTGCCAAACACCCTTTTAAAATCTAAAAACCAACTTTTAACATACCAACATGCTTACAAAAGCTACCAAATTGATTCCAAGTGCATCTAACATGTAAACATACACACTAGAACACAAATCATGCAATATAAACACACTTAATCAATCAATCAAGCAAAATCATGTAACAAGCACTTTTATGAACTTTTTCAAGGTAAAAGGAAGATACCTTAGGTTCTTACATCCAAGAACCTAGAGGATGAAAATCCTCCTCCAATCCAACTCGGGTTGGAGCTGAACTAAATCAACAAGCCTTCAACCTATTTGAACACAAAACAAAGAAACAAGAACAAAAATAATATGATATGATATGATTCTTTTTTTTTCTTTTTTTAAAACTCTTCCAAAACCTTTTTAATCTTCTTAAAATGTTTCTATAACACTTAAATCACCAACAAACATGAACTCCTAACAACAAAAACCTTTTGAGAAGATTTTACCAAAATCTCTCAAAATCTCAAAACCTTAAACAACTTTGAAAATCAAAGTTGCTTAACCAATAAACAAAGTGGAACTCAGAATCAATCTCCTCACAACACACAAACTTTTAAAAACAATAAAAAAGGAATTACACTTGAATATTTCAAAAACCAAACTTTTTATTTCTTTAAAAAGGAATTACATGTGAGAGACTAGAAACTGGAACAAGGGCTTCACACAAGTTGTGAGCTCCTTTTATAGAGCCTATAGAACATCCTAGAAGCATAAAAACATAAAACCCTAATCATAAGAAAATCCCAAATGTGCCCTTGAAGGGTTTTGAGTGCATTTTGTCCTCTCTTGATCTTGAACGTTTATTTTGCTTTGGGAGGAAGCAAATAATCTTGGCCATTGATTTAAGCCACGTCATGGTGCTTGGGGGCTAAGGAATGATGTGATTGGTGGATTGGGGAATTGGGGTTTTGGTGCACATGAGTGGGATGCAGGTTTTTAGGAGTGGGATAGGTTTTGGCATGTGTGAATTACTTGTGTGCAAGTTTAATTGAGTTTTACCCAAGTAAATGTGAGGGTAAAATCTGGGGTGGTAAGAATGATGAATAGTACCCATTTGATCCGAATTTAAGGGAATAGTAACATGTTAGGCGCATTTTTTTTTCAAAAGTTTCAGCTTTGTCACTTTTGGTCCTTGGTTTTTGTTATTTTTGGCTTTTAAGGATTTTCAGCCTAAAATCTCCTTTCCTTTGTTATTAACTTTCCCACTTTGACAATTTTGGCACCAACTTTTGATAAAAGGTTATCAAGGATGTAATTTGACATTTGGTGATTCTTTAAGGACTAATCTTGGACAATGTTGATCTTCAAAGGTCTTCAATGAGTCTTTCACTTGTTGAGGGACCATTATTGGCAATTTGAATTTGTTGAGGGACCAAACTTGCCATTTCTTCAAAGTTGAAGGACCTTTTTGCAATTTTGACAAACTTAAGGGACCAAACTTGTAATTATGAATATACAAGGGTTTTAAGTGTCATTTCTTCATTCTTGGATGATCAATCTTGTATTATCTTCAAGTCTTCAAGGGTTTTTGATGAAAATTCCATGATTAGGGCCCGGTTCTTTGTACGGCTTCGTTTCTCGTGTTCGTTTTTCCTTGTATCTTGTGATCTTTTGTCTTTTTCACGATATCCATACCTAAAATACACAAGTAAACAAACACAAGCATATATATGGTATTTTATGACATTTTTATGCATTTAAAGCCCGAAAAGAACGATGAGATCATGTATAAATGCCATCTCATCACTCCCCCATACTAAGCCATTGCCGTGCCCTCACGCAATGCTAGAATAAAGTATCTAAGCATCACCAAAGTTCAATTTTTATTAACCTTTATTGAAGAGTAAAAGACTTGCAACATACTACGAGAATGTGTAAAGACATAATGTATGATTTTCATCACCAAAATGTGACTTTTAGGGTCTAAGAATAGAAACAAGTTAATGTCCCTTAGAGTAAATTTCGTCATCCTTGATTGTCATACATTCCATGCTAAGTGCAAAAACAAGATCATTGTTGGTACAAGTCACAATGCTAACACTACTCATACGTCCAAATTGTGTAATACTTTTTCTCCCCGCAATCCTAGTTATTATAAAAGGAAATGGGTTACTAGCATTTTTTATCTAATTGTCATGGATCACAAGTGATTCATATTGACTTATTTGAGTAGTTATTAGTCCGAAAGCAAAGTAGCACGATTTGATCAATAGTTAGCCGAAGGACAAAATCTTTTAAAACGGCTTCTCGTGTATCTCCTTAAGTTCATATCTCGGCATAACTCGTTTCACGATTTGAGACCTTTCTCGGACCGATATTTGGCATGTACTTCATACTTCAAATCTTGGGAAGACGTTCTCGAAATTATGGTCTTCTCTTCATATATTTGGAATTTCTTCACTTGACGTTTTTGAGAGATTCTTCATATAGGACCACGACTTCATCATTTTTCTTCAATCTTTACTTTGGATTTTGATATACAACGATCCGCCTCCTTTTCGGACTTGGATATATTTATCCTCATACCTTGTTAGGGTCTTTTTGGATAGACTTTCTCCATTCTTTAGGGGAGTAATAGCTTCTCGTCGTGTGTCTCGATCCTTCATATTGATTTTGGAATAGTGATACTTCACATCATCTTTGGATCTTTAGCAAAAATAGAGCTCCTCATGCCTTGTTAGGGCCTTTTTGGATGATCGCCAATCTTCGCGTCCCGTTTCAATAAGTTATGCCTTGGCTATGAACTCTATTCAACCCCGAGCAACTTTTAAACGATCTTGCGCTAGAGGCTAAGTAACCTTTCAAACCGTACGACCTTACTTATTGCAATTATGTTTTATTCCTAATGCATTGATCTTATGGGAAGAAAAAGCCACAATTAAAAACATATGAGTTTTTGAAAGAACATTCTCATGTTCTACGTTTAGCATGATCACTTGTCTAACTCTATCATTTCTCGTTCTTCACTATATAAAGACCTCTAATTAAAGAGACTCGTGAATACTTAGCCATGCAAGTCAAAATTAAGCCAAATTTGGATTAGCTTTCATTAAGACTATATCAAATCAAAGTTTTGGGTTTTCAAGCCACCTATAGGATCTTGCACTTTCTTGGACTTTTTCAAGTTTAGAGAATGCATTTTAAAGTTCCCTTGATAAGTGACTTTCTAGAATCAATTATAGGAACTTGCGAAAAGTTCTTGTTCTTAACCCGAATGAATTAAGACTTTCGCGTTTTAAAGCTCCCTATATAAAAGTCTAGCAAAACTTGAATTGAGCGGGTTAAGGAATGTAAAGGGCTCCAAATGCCCATCAAGTCAAAAATTAACTCTTATTCTATCCATCGGAAAATATACATTCGTGTCTTAAAAACACTTATGAAAACTAAGAAAAATTTTTAAAAATTTGGCCATTTTTAGCCTTATTAGCAAAACAAAACATTGAAAAATGGAACACGTGAGGGCGTAGCAAAGCAAGTACCTATTCACTCCCCCATACTAAAAGTAAACATTGTCCTCAATGTTTCGAGTCTAAAGGTGGAGCACCCCCATACTAGAGACGAAGAATCGAATGCTTAGGATCTAGCATGGAAAGGGTGATCAACAATATATCTAAAGCCTTTTATTAATTATGCTAAAAGATAATTGTTAGAACAATAAAGGATATGTCATGGATTCGTGAAAAATTTCTTCAAACGAACGATGGAGGCTCACGTAAATGAACACGAGAGTCTTCAATCGTAGACGATGATGATGATCTAGATAACACAATCACAAACAATCACGAGACAACGAGTTGGAAGGGTACAAGTCCCCTTATTAGTGAACAATAAAGCATAAAGATAAGCATGGGATCTCCCCCACGAGGCACCTCGTTTTTGATTACCGAGTCATGAGCTCGACTCGATCCCCTCAAAATGTGAACATTTAGGGAAATCATGGTGTGGTCAATTTTTGATGGGGCTTACATGATAAACAAGGCCCAAAAAGCAACCGGTATAAAGGACTAAGTCCTTAGATGATGCAAAATACCGGGGTCGAAGATGGCGTTCTCGTTTTCATGGAGAAAACAATTCAACACCACTCCAACATGTGCCATAAACTCAAAGAGTTTGAAGAAAATAGATGAGAAATAGAAGGGTGGGACCATTGGTAAGACAAACGTTTGAGCTACTCGAGGTAGACTCGCACCAAGCAAATAGATATAGTTTCCATTTATTGCATCGGTGGAAGACCGAGATTTCCCTTTACATGAAATTCCGGGATCGAATATCTCGTCCTCGGTGGACAAGGATGAGGGAACATAAGGGGCTTCCCCCATACTAGAACCACACAAAACATCGTCAAAAGGAGTAGACGAGTTTGTAGCACTCAAATCACGTGGTGATGACGGAGTTAGATTTGTAGAAAAATCAATTAAATCACATTTAAGATCTTTTTCTTTGTTATCTTTTAAACTCTCCTTATGAAAACCCTTGTTGATTATGTCGAAAATATTCGGTGTTTCTAAGACGATGTTAGTCACACTAAAAATTCTCACATTTTGAAACCGTTTTGGTTTTGGTGGTGGCAAGTTTTCAAAACGTTTATCGACGAAGAAAACCTCCCCTTCGGGGTCCATAAATTCATCATCCGAAAGATCTTCCGTAGAAACCGGAAACTTATCAACACTTTTCAAGAATGAATGTTCGAGATGAGGCGAAGGATTTCTCGATTCAAGTATTGATGGTTTCTTCTTTGTAGGCTTAGCACTCATAACCTCCACCGGCGGAGGAAATGGTAAATTGTTTTTGGAGACATTCCCTAAAACTCTTGGTGAAAATTCTTTGCAAATGACATTGGTCGAGTCACCATGGTTTAAAGTTGCAATAGAATAGACATGAGAAAGATTGGAGTTTTGTGTTGCATTGATGACAAGTTCTTCTTCATTGAAACGAAGGGTGATTTTTCGAGCATGAACATCGATAAGTGCTCTTGATGTATCCAAAAATGAACGACCCAAAATGAGAGGAACTTTTCGATCGATGGGAATGTCTACAACGATAAAGTCAACGGGATAGTAAAACTTTCCGATTTTAACGAAAACGTCCTCGGCTACTCCACATGCCATGATCGTAGAATGATCGGCCATCTCGATGGACATGTTCGAAGGAGTAAGAGCCGGAAGCGAAAGCGATTTGAAAATCTCGAGAGGCATCAAATTAATACTAGCACCAAGATCGGCCAAGGCGTAGCATTCCTCCATATCTTGTATAGCACACGGAATCAAAAATTTACCGGGATCACCGACTTTTTGTGGTATGCGGCTTAGAAAAACCGATGAACAACTAGACGATTGTTGTAACTTCTCTTTGTTGTTTAGCATACTTTTGAAGTTTGCGGCGAATCGAGGCATCATGATTAAAGCATCGGCAAAACTTATGTTAAAATGCAAATCACGAAACATTTTCATAAATAGCTCAATTTGATAATTGTTCCTTTCTTGTGCTTTCTCTTTGTTACGTCTCGAAGGGTAGGGTAAAGGTGGTGTGGGTTGGTCATTAGGCAACGGCCTTGGAATCTCGGGTTCCATAATTGGTATTGGTGTAACCGTAGGTGTGGTTTGAGCGGTACTTCGTGGGATTGTAATGTGCTCCTTTTCGACCATCACCTCGGGTTCTTTCTCGATTTCCTTCTCCTTAGAAGTACTTGTACGAGAGATTGGTTCCTTGAAAGTTTTACCACTTCGTGTAGTAACAACCTTCATTTCTCCCCTCGGGTTGTTAATGGTATCACTAGGAAGACCACCCGAAGAAGAGGGCTTACACATGATAGCTTCAAACATCTTAGCCATTCGGTCCTCAAATTTTGATTGCCTAGCATCCGCTTTCAATAACTCTTGCTTAATCTCATGTTGTCCTAATTCCATCTTTTGTTGGTTTTGTTGAAGACGTTGGACGTTTCCTTCCATTTTATTAGCATGAGTTTTAAGTTCATTAGCAAGTTCATTTTTAAGCTCGTTTTTCAACTCGGACCTTAAGCTAATCATCTCACGTTGCATATTATCAAATTTTGCATCATTTGCTTTTGCATAATCCAAAAATTCTCCTTGCAAATTTTTCGTGTGAGCATTTTGAAAACCTTGTGTAGTATTTTGAAAATCACGGTTTTGATTTTGATTAGAGATTTGTCCATTCCCACTTTGATAATTCCCTTTGTTGTAATTGCGTGTGTTGCCTTGGTAACTACCTTGGTTGTTGTTTCGATAATTGTTAGCATTTTGATTTGGTGGAGCTTGATTTTGGCGGGAACCTTGGCCGTTTTGGTTGTAAGTTCCCGTTGCTACATAAGCACTCGAAGTGTTACCATCCGCGGTAATGCACTCGGATAAATCATGAGCTCCTCCACACGATAAACAACTCTTAGCAACCGCTTTAACCGAAGCGGAATTGGAAGCTTCTTGAGCCTTCCAATGGGACATAAGATTAGCAAATCTATCAAAAAACCGATTTTCCTCATTAGCTTCATCATGTAAGGCGTTAATGCTACGAGACGATTGTGATGACGATGACGAACCCATATTGGCAACACTCGGTGTGTTACGAGGGCTATAAACCTTAGATCGATTTTCAATGATTTGTAAAGCCTCATTTGTCGTCTTGCACAAAAAATTACCACCCGCGGCGGCATTCAAATAATCTCGTTCATGATCATTAAGCCCATTATAAAAGGTATCAATTTGATGCAATTCCGAAAAATCATGATGAGGACATTCATGTAACATCTCCTTAAATCGTTCCCATGCCATAGAAAAACTTTCATTGTTACGTTGCACAAATCGTGAAATCTCATTTTTTAAGTGTGTTGTTTTCGATGGTGGAAAAAACTTGTTCACAAACTTAGAAACGAGATCGGCCCATGTCAAAATCGAATTTGGCGGTTCTTTCTCGAGCCAAATTTTTGCGGGTCCATCCAACGAATATGGAAACAACATCATCTTAATGGCGTCATGCGGAACATCTTTGAATTTGCTAGTGGCGGTGAGACGGTTGAAATTCCTAATATGGTAATGCGGGTTGTCTTTCTCATGACCTCGAAATTTGTTTGCTTGTAGCATCGACATTAAACCCGTCTTAATCTCGAAATTCTCCGCAAGGATGGCGGGAATAACAATGGCCTCTCCAAAACCCTCGGTGGGTGCTTGTAGCAACTCCATCATAGTACGATTAGCCATTACGACTTCTTGTTCTATAATAGGTTCAACAATTGGAGGTTCTTCAACAATCAACGATTGATTGGCTTGCTTTTGAAGTCGTTTACGAGCTCGTTTAGCTTGATTACGAGTGATCATAAACTTCACGAAGAATGGGAGGTGAGCAAAGAAGATTCTTTTTGGTTGTTTTGTGGATTTTCAATTTTTTTGTGTTTTTGATGATATTTAATTTTTTTGGATTTTGGTGTATTACGTAGACAACAATCTACAAAATCTCTCCTCGAATCAAACTCTTGATTAAAGAAGCCTCAAAGGAATGAAAACGATCACGTGGAGTGAACGCCTTCGAATGACTTTAGAACTTTGGTGAAAACCAAATTGTTCACGAGGGTTTAATCACAAAGAAAACCAAGCAAATATAGTATACGTATTAATACTTTGGGCGGCAAAACCCTCGATTAGCCTTCAATCTCAAAATAATCACAAGCAAGCGGGGAAACGAGGCGGCGCGAAGCACTTAAGAGCCTTTTTCCTTAGGGTATATTTTATAATACCCGCCTTATACCCACCTTATAGTTCGTATCTTTCAAAATCGAGCTTCTCGAAAGTATTTATCTATTTTTGCCTTTTCTTTTTGTTTGAGATTCGAATACAATGATCGAGTGATGAAATCCCGAATCAAGGTTGTGTTTTCACACTTTTGGAGATATTGTATTTTGATTGTGATACTTAATACAATATATTAATAATATTCACAAAGAAAAACCGAGAAAACCGATAATACGTGTTAAGGGAGTTCCACTTAACACAAATATTATTATGGATAATATCAAAAACAAAATTTTCCAAATTAAATCACGACACACCTCCCCGGCAGCGGCGCCAAAGTGATTGTAGTGTTTTACTACCCTTTAGGAAAAGAGCGTAAATAGCGGTAAGTATCGACGAGTGATGATTTTAGGAAAAATCAACACTAATGACCCTCAATCACTTAAAAGAGATGAAAGATTCGTTTCCCAAGGAGGTTTGGTGTTGTGAATTAACTTGTATATATTTGAGATTAATATTGATGAGAATGAATGACGGTTTCTTGGAAATTACACTATGACGTAAAAAACGAAAACGTAAAACCGTAGAAAAACCACAAAAATTAAAAATTATTAAAACCAAAAACAAAATATCAACAAGGATAAAAACAAGTCTAAAATAATATAAATAAAGTTAAAAATCCAACAAAGATATTTTAAAACCTTTTGTTAATTAAATAATTAATTTTAAATGCTAATTAAAGCCCTAAAATTAAATTTAACTAATTCAAAAGTCAAAAATATGATTTTATTGAACAATTACTTAACTTATATTATTAGAAGACTAAAAAGTAATTTTCTAAAAATTAAAACCTATTAAAACTATTTTTAAAACCCTAAAAATGATTAAAACTAATTAAAAACTAATTAAACTTAAAATAATTATAAAAATAAATCTAAAAGTTATAAAAATAATCTAAAAATGGAAATAGTCCTAATCAATGACAAAGAACCTAGGAAAAATGAAAAAGAAAGAAAAATAAAATTTTGAAAATTAATTAATAAAATAATATTAAAACACTCCAAAAAAAATAAAAGTCACTAGTTGCGCCGCAACTAGTGGGGTCTTGCGCCGCAACTAGTGTAACGGGAATACCAAGATCTGCAGGTACTTCAGTTGCGCCGCAACATGCTGTCTTGCGCCGCAACTTGTATGACGAACCTGGTTATGAACTATTGCACCAGCAGGTTGAACTTGTGTGTTTATG
This sequence comes from Glebionis coronaria, assembly GCA_025667525.1. Lineage (NCBI taxonomy): Eukaryota > Viridiplantae > Streptophyta > Magnoliopsida > Asterales > Asteraceae > Glebionis > Glebionis coronaria. Next base: position 251,297 of record JANFOE010001774.1, on the reverse strand, counting down.
AGTTTGGCCAAGAGGACTTGACCTTGGCTTATTTTGGTATGCTTTTTGGTACAAGAGGGCACCCTTGAGCTTATTGAAGCTCAAGGAGTCAAAACTCACAAGGAACAACAAGAATCAAAAATCAACAATCAAAGATCATGCACAAAGTTCATCACAAATCAAGCAAATTTCACCCTTATGCAGATTTTTAACTTACTCTTTTTACCTTTTAAACTCAACAAACTTGTTCAAATCTTGTTCCAAACTAATTAACTACTTACTAAATACCTTAATCAACCCTAAACAAGCAATCTAACACCTTTTAATTATCAAAACAAATCTAGATGTCCTGCTTAAACCTGTTGCCAAACACCCTTTTAAAATCTAAAAACCAACTTTTAACATACCAACATGCTTACAAAAGCTACCAAATTGATTCCAAGTGCATCTAACATGTAAACATACACACTAGAACACAAATCATGCAATATAAACACACTTAATCAATCAATCAAGCAAAATCATGTAACAAGCACTTTTATGAACTTTTTCAAGGTAAAAGGAAGATACCTTAGGTTCTTACATCCAAGAACCTAGAGGATGAAAATCCTCCTCCAATCCAACTCGGGTTGGAGCTGAACTAAATCAACAAGCCTTCAACCTATTTGAACACAAAACAAAGAAACAAGAACAAAAATAATATGATATGATATGATTCTTTTTTTTTCTTTTTTTAAAACTCTTCCAAAACCTTTTTAATCTTCTTAAAATGTTTCTATAACACTTAAATCACCAACAAACATGAACTCCTAACAACAAAAACCTTTTGAGAAGATTTTACCAAAATCTCTCAAAATCTCAAAACCTTAAACAACTTTGAAAATCAAAGTTGCTTAACCAATAAACAAAGTGGAACTCAGAATCAATCTCCTCACAACACACAAACTTTTAAAAACAATAAAAAAGGAATTACACTTGAATATTTCAAAAACCAAACTTTTTATTTCTTTAAAAAGGAATTACATGTGAGAGACTAGAAACTGGAACAAGGGCTTCACACAAGTTGTGAGCTCCTTTTATAGAGCCTATAGAACATCCTAGAAGCATAAAAACATAAAACCCTAATCATAAGAAAATCCCAAATGTGCCCTTGAAGGGTTTTGAGTGCATTTTGTCCTCTCTTGATCTTGAACGTTTATTTTGCTTTGGGAGGAAGCAAATAATCTTGGCCATTGATTTAAGCCACGTCATGGTGCTTGGGGGCTAAGGAATGATGTGATTGGTGGATTGGGGAATTGGGGTTTTGGTGCACATGAGTGGGATGCAGGTTTTTAGGAGTGGGATAGGTTTTGGCATGTGTGAATTACTTGTGTGCAAGTTTAATTGAGTTTTACCCAAGTAAATGTGAGGGTAAAATCTGGGGTGGTAAGAATGATGAATAGTACCCATTTGATCCGAATTTAAGGGAATAGTAACATGTTAGGCGCATTTTTTTTTCAAAAGTTTCAGCTTTGTCACTTTTGGTCCTTGGTTTTTGTTATTTTTGGCTTTTAAGGATTTTCAGCCTAAAATCTCCTTTCCTTTGTTATTAACTTTCCCACTTTGACAATTTTGGCACCAACTTTTGATAAAAGGTTATCAAGGATGTAATTTGACATTTGGTGATTCTTTAAGGACTAATCTTGGACAATGTTGATCTTCAAAGGTCTTCAATGAGTCTTTCACTTGTTGAGGGACCATTATTGGCAATTTGAATTTGTTGAGGGACCAAACTTGCCATTTCTTCAAAGTTGAAGGACCTTTTTGCAATTTTGACAAACTTAAGGGACCAAACTTGTAATTATGAATATACAAGGGTTTTAAGTGTCATTTCTTCATTCTTGGATGATCAATCTTGTATTGTCTTCAAGTCTTCAAGGGTTTTTGATGAAAATTCCATGATTAGGGCCCGGTTCTTTGTACGGCTTCGTTTCTCGTGTTCGTTTTTCCTTGTATCTTGTGATCTTTTGTCTTTTTCACGATATCCATACCTAAAATACACAAGTAAACAAACACAAGCATATATATGGTATTTTATGACATTTTTATGCATTTAAAGCCCGAAAAGAACGATGAGATCATGTATAAATGCCATCTCATCATTATTCCCATAATTTTATTGCGGAATTGTACCTTTGGGGAATTGCGGATTTATAATAAAATCTTCATATTGCGAAATTAATTGTTTTCACAATTGCGAAATTATTTCATGATTTCTTTAATTGTGAATTTAAATCATTTTATTCCAAAGTATTTTCAAACTTAATTTTTCCCGCCAATTTCTTTAAGATTCGTTTTACTTATTTGTTTTATTTTACGTAAACTTTAATTTAACTTGTCATTTCTTAGTTTCTTTTTAAAAGTGTTTTATTTTATAGTTTTCATTTCTTTACGTTTTAATTTCTCGTCATTTATTTTTAAAAGATTTTATATTTTTGATAGTTACTTAATTTCTTTTAAAATCTTTATTTTTGGTTTAATCTTTTCTTGCTTTATTTTTATTTTAATCACTCAACGACCCCCTTTTATTTTATCCACCAAAGACGACTGAGTCGCACTTTCAACTGGTAATCAATTCGAAAAGATCGGTTTAACGAACTTTCATAACTAAGTAAAATCTGAGTTATTAAATGGCGCCGCTGCCGGCTCTTTTCGTTAAGATTAACGGTTTTAAGTGAGAGACGCGTTGGATTTTGGGATCCGTTCACTCGTGAACGTTATTTTTCTTAAAAAAATTTCAAAAATCCATAAAAATTAAAAATTTTCAAAAATACAAAAACATTAAAATTCATAAAAAGCATTTCTTTTCCAAAGTTTTGCACCAAAAAGATTTTATTTTTACAAGTACATATATATTCTCTGTTTCTTTGGTATCTTTTTCTTTTGCAGGTGTATGCGTACTAGATCTTCATTATATTCTGAGCCCAAGACTCATGAAGATTTAGATATGGCTGGTGTGCATAACAATAATAACAACCCACCTCAACTCAATTTGAATAATAACAACAACAACAACAACAATGTTCCCCCACCCGACTTACGAACAATGTAGGAGCTTCGTCATCCAATAATGAACAGACGCGGAGGACCAATTGCACCGATGCGAATCACGGCTCCTGAATTTTCGTTGAAGCATCACATGATCAAGCAAGTTCAAAACGCTTGCCCATTTCGCGGATTACCGGATGATGATGCCAACAAACATCTCGACAAGTTCATCACCGTCACTCAAAGCATGAAACTGCCTGGTGTTTCCATGGATTTTCTTCGCCTTCACCTCTTTCCACACAATTTATCCCACCATGCCGAAAAATGGTTTGATCCTCTTCCCAAAAACTCAATTCATACATGGAATGACATGACTCAAAAAATTTTGTCGCGCTACTTTCCACCATCCATGGTCACTAGTCTTCGCAACCAAATCAGTGGATTTACTCAAGAACCTGATGAGTCGCTGTTTGATGCTTGGGAATGATATAATGTCTTGATCGACCATTGTCCAAACCATAACATGCTCCCCGTTACTTTGATTGATACTTTCTATAATGGTTTAACTTTTTGTGATCGTGATATGATTAATGCTACCGCCGGTGGTACATTCATGAAGAGAAGACCTGAGGAGTATAGAGAGCTTATAGAGAACATGACCACTCACCACAAAAATTGGGATTCATCCGCATCCTCAAGATCAAACCCGAGAGTCAATGTTTCTTCTACTTCTTCAAAACCTGATATGACCGAAATGACCCGCGCAATAGTCGAAATGAGCAAAAATATGCAACTTTTGGCTACTAACCAATTTCAACAAGCTAAAGCTGTAGCAACTTCTTGTGAGATTTGTGGGGATTCTCATTCATACACAGATTATCCTTCTACTCATGACAATCCGGAAAATGTGTATGCCGCTAACGGTAACTTTTCTACGGGAGGCTATCAAGCACGTCCTCAAGGAGACCGTAACTTGCTAAGTTAACGTTCCAACAACTTTCTATCTCTACCTGGTTTTCCTCCTCAAAACCAAAACCAAAACAATTTCAACTGCAACAATCAAAGCCAGCCTCGAGCTGCTAATCAATATCAACCCCAAAGAAACCCATATCCACCTCAAGGAAATAATCAAGCTTACCAAGCCCCACCTCTCAATCAACCCACGACATTGAACCAAGACCTCGAAACTTACATGAGGACCAATAGAGAGATGGTGACGAATCTTCAAAGCCAATTCATTAACTTGAAGGGTGACATGGCGAAACAAGGGAACGATATTCGAGCCGAGTTAAGGAATGACATGGCGAAACAAGGGAATGATCTTCAATCTGATATGAGAAACTCTATGAGCAGTCAAACGAATGACTTAAGGGATATGATGGCTAGTTTTTTCCCAAGTAATCAAGCCTCTAGTTCGGGTTCTCTTCCGAGTAACACCGTTGCTAATCCAAGAGGGGAGATGAAAGCAATCACCACTCGAAGTGGAAAAGGTTATAAGGAACCCGAGATTCCTACACCTACTCTCGTGATTGTGACTAAGGAAAAAGAAAAACTTTCCCTAACTCCTTTACATTCCAACCCCACCCCTCCACCACCTAAGGATGTGAGTGAGAATTCCATTCCAAAGCCTTCATCTCAACCCAATATACCTTATCCCTCAACGTTGAGGAAAGAAAAGTTGAAGAACAAGGATGATATTCAGGTTTCTAACTTTCTTAAAATGTTTAAACAACTGAATTTTAACATCTCCTTTGCTGAGGCTCTCGCTCACATGCTAAAATATGCTAAAATGTTTAAAGATCTTCTTAGTGATAAGGAGAAACTCCTTGATATCGCTCATACCCAACTTAATGAGAATTGCTCCGCAGTGCTCTTAAGGAAATTACCAACCAAACTTGGTGATCCGGGTCGTTTTCTCATTCCTTGCAACTTCCCCGGGGTAGAGATTTGTATGGCCCTAGCCGATCTAGGTGCTAGTATAAACATAATCCCATTAAGTGTTTGGAAACAATTATCTCTACCCGAGCTAGTCCCTACACGAATGACATTGGAATTAGCTAACCGTACGGTTGCTTATCCGGTGGGGATAGCCGAAGATGTCTTCGTCGGTGTCGATAACTTCACCTTTCTGGCTGATTTTGTTGTCGTTGACTACGAGATGGACCCCCGTGTTCCATTAATCGTTGGACGTCCATTCTTGAGGACCGGTCGCACTCTCATTGATGTAGCCGCAGGCGAATTAATCATGAGAGTTGGTGACGATAAAATCATCTTCAACATGGGTCAACTTTCTAAGCAACCTTATGAAAACGAGAGCGTTAATTTCATTGACGTTCTTGATGAGGCTTGTGAAGAGCATTTCAAAGACGCTTGTAAAAGTGGCTAATCTTCTCTACCCATTGTTGAGACCGTTGCCTCTATTGCTCCATCACTAACTCCATTTGGAGAAAGTGATTTCCTTTTGAAAGAATTTGAAGCAACTTTGGGAGATGTGGACTTACAATATGACGATTCTCCCTCCAATTGGGATGAAGAAATTCGTACCATTGAGAAACTTCTCAATGAGGACCATATTTCTCCACCATCTCCTAAGGAAATCTCTATCGATGATCCGAATTTGACTACGCCTTCCATCGAAAATCCTCCGGATTTAGAACTTAAGGATCTACCGTCTCATCTCGAGTATGTTTTCCTTGAAGACAATAAGAAGTTACCCGTCATCATCGCAAAGGACTTGAAAGAAGAATAAAAATCTCGACTTATCGCCGTGCTGAAGAATCATAAGAAAGCGATTGCTTGGAAAATCTCCGATATTCGTGGAATTGATCCTCACTTTTGCACACATAAAATTCTCATGGAGGACGACTTTAAACCCACTATTCAAAGCCAAAGAAGGGTGAATCCCAAGATCTATGACGTTATCAAAAAAGAGGTTATCAAACTTATTGATGCGGGAATGATCTACCTTATCTTGGATTCACCATGGGTTAGTCCGGTCCATTGTGTGCCTAAGAAAGGCGGAATCACCGTTGTGCCCAATAAAAACAACGAGTTGATTCCTACTCGTCTCGTTACAGGGTGGAGAGTTTGTATCGACTATCGCAAACTCAATGATGCAACGAGAAAGGATCATTTTCCCCTTCCTTTTATGGACCAAATGCTCGAACGTCTAGCGGGTAATGATTATTATTGCTTCTTAGACGGTTTCTCCGGATATTTTCAAATTCCCATCGATCCTAAAGACCAAGAGAAAACCACATTCACTTGTCCTTATGGAACATTTTCTTACAAAAGATTGCCTTTCGGCTTATGCAATGCTCCTGGGACTTTCTAAAGGTGTATGATGGCTATATTCCATGACATGGTTGAAGAAACTATGGAAGTCTTCATGGATGATTTCTCGGTCTATGGTGATTATTTCTCTACTTGCCTTGCCAATTTAGAATGTATGCTCAAACGGTGTGAAGACGCTCATCTCGTTCTTAATTGGGAAAAATGCCATTTCATGGTAAAAGAAGGCATTGTTCTTGGACATAAAATCTCCAAAGCCGGTCTTGAAGTCGACCGTGCTAAAGTTGATGTGATTGCTAAATTGCCTCCACCTTCAACCGTGAATGGTGTGAGAAGTTTCCTTGGTCATGCGGGCTTCTATCGTCGATTCATTCAAGATTTTTATAAAATGCTCGCCCGATGACCCACCTCTTGGAAAAAGATATGCCTTTTATCTTTTCTAAATAGTGTCTCGAATCTTTCAATCTTCTTAAGGATAAACTAACAAAGGCACCTGTCTTGGTTACCCCTAATTTGGAGTTACCTTTTGAATTGATGTGTGATGCTAGCGACTTTGCTATTGGAGCGGTTTTGGGCCAAAGAGTGAACAAACACTTCCAACCAATCCATTATGCTAGCAAGACAATGACGGGGGCTCAATTGCATTATACCACTACCGAAAAAGAGCTTTTAGCTGTAGTGTATGCTTTTGAAAATTTCGCCCCTATCTTGTTCTTTCCACCACTATTGTGTACACCGATCATTCCGCGTTGAAGTACTTGTTAACAAAGCAAGATTCTAAGCCAAGACTTCTTCGTTGGGTTTTGCTCCTACAAGAATTTAAAATCGAAATTCGTGATAAAAAGGGAGCGGAAAACCTAGACGCGGATCATCTAAGTAGACTTGAGGATCCTTATCAAGGGGATCATCCGAATCAAGAGATCAATGACTCTTTTCCCCTTGAGGCCTTAATGTCTATTAATTCCAATCTTGATGACACTTCGTGGTTTGTGGACATTGCAAACTACTTAGCGGGTGGAATTCTCAAGGAAGGGTTAACTAACCAACAAAAGAAAAAGTTCTTTAAAGACATTGAACACTATTTTTGGGACGACCCTTACCTTTTTAAACAATGCGCGGAGGGTGGTTGTGAACTTTCTGAAGCAACTTTTTGCTCGATTCGGTGTTCCTCGTGCTATCATCAGTGACCGCGGGACTCATTTTTGCAATGATCAATTTGCTCGAGTCATGGCTAAGTACGGTGTCAATCACCGTCTTTCCACCGCATATCATCCCCAAACAAATGGTCAAGCCGAGATATCTAACCATGGATTGAAGAGAATTCTTGAGCGTACTGTGGGAGAGCATCGTGCCTCGTGTGCCGATAAGTTAGATGATGCTTTGTGGGCTTTCCGTACCGCATATAAGACTCCGATTGGTTGCACTCCATATCGTCTTGTATACGGGAAGGCATGCCACCTCCCTATTGAGTTGGAACATAAGGCATACTGGCCTTGAAGTGGGCCAAGTTTGACATCAACAAAGCCGGTGACCTTCGAAAGATTCAACTCAACGAGCTAAATGAACTGAGGAATGAAGCTTATGAGAATTCATTGATCTACAAGGAGAAAACCAAGATCATCCATGTGCTAGGATTAAGAACCGAGAGTTTCATGTTGGTGATCAAGTTTTACTCTTTAACTCTCGGTTGAAGATCTTCTCGGGCAAGCTGAAGAGCCGTTGGTCTGGTCCATTCACCGTTGCTAAAGTCTTCCCCTATGGCACCATTGAGCTTTCTCAACCAAATGGGCCTAATTTTAAGGTGAATGGCCAACGTGTGAAGCTGTATTTTGGTGAGGACATCTCTCATGAGATGATTCCATCCCTCACCACGTTTCCCTTGAATTAGTTTCGGGTCGAGTCAGGCTCGTGACTCGGTCAACAAAAACAAGCGCTTCTCGGGAGGCAACCCGTTGATCTATCCTTTACCGTTTTTATAATAAGTGTATGGGGAGCCCGGTATGTGTTTTTTGTCTTGTTTCTTATGATGTGCATGTATTAAAGCTTCAAAGATCCATTCTCGATGACTTTTGACGAACCGTGATCCCGTGTATCCGTCTTCCCGGTTCTATCCTAAACTGTCGTGATTCAATATTTCATATCTTATATGTTCACATTGAAATCACTATAGTTGTCCTTTCCTTAGCAAGATTTAAACAAAGTGCACAATGTCCTAAGTGTAGGGGAGTTTACTTCCACATGCTTAAACATTGAGGACAATGTTTATATCAAGTGTAGGGGGGACTTCTATTGAAGTAAGTGGTCTTTTCCATGAATTTGTCCTTATTTTAACCGGAAAATCTAATTTTTCGACATTTTTCAAAATTTTTAATCTATTTTGGCCTAGTAGTATAGTAGTATTTTCCTTTGTTATCGTTATTTACTTTCTTTGCTAAAAATAAAGTTTAATAAAGTGGTTTTAAATTATTCAAAGTCGTGAATATTTTGACTCAACCCGAGTTTACTTATCTAAGTTTACTCTAGCTAGTATCCTTAACGTGTTTAAGTCAAGTTTTGCTAGGCTTTTATATAGGGAACTTTAAAACGCGAAAGTCTTAACTCTTACGGTTAAGAACAAGAACTTTTCGCAAGTTCCTATAATTGATCCTAGAAAGTCGTTTATCAAGGGAACTTTAAAATGCGAATTCTAAACTTGAAAAAGTCTAAGAAGTTGCAAGATCCTATAAATGACTTGAAAACCCAAAACTTTGATTTAATAGGCTAAGCATCCACGAGTCTCATTCCTTGAGATTTTAAATTGTGGAGAACGAGAGATGATAGAGTCAATTATAAGTTGGGTACTCTCTCGTGAATTTATGTGAGTTGATTATAAGCTTTTTCTCCCATCGCTTGTTAATAAATATATTTGCAATAAATAAGGTTGTACGATTTGAAAAGTTACTTAGCTTCTAGCAAAATATCGTTTAAAAGTTGCTCGGTATTATTTAGAGTTCATAGCCAAGGCATAACTTATTGAAGCGGGATGCAAAGATTGGGAGTCCGAAAAGGCCCTAACAAGGCATGAGGGCTACATTTTGTTGCTAAAGATCCCAAGTGATGTGAAGAATCATTTATCAAAAATCAATATGAAGGATCGAGACACACGACGAAAAACAAATACTCCCCTAAAGATCATGGAGAAGTCTATCCGAAAAGACCCTAGCAAGGTATGAGGATAAATAGATCCAAGTCCTAAAAGGAGGCGGATCGTTGTATATTAAAGTCCAAAATGAAGATTGGAGAAAAATGAAGAAGTCGTGGTCCATATATAAAGAATCTCTCAAAAACTTCAAGTGAAGAAATTCCTATTATGACGAAAAGACCATAATTTCAAGAACGTCTCTCAAGATTCGAAGTATGAAGTTGCTGCCAAATATCGGTCCGAGAAAGGTCTCAAATCGTGAAGCGAGTTATGCCAAGATATGAACTTTAAGAGGTCCCGAGAAGCAGTTTTAAAAGATTTTGTCCTTTAGCTAACTATTGATTAAATCGTCCCACTTTATTTTCAGCCTAAATAAACTATCGAAATAAGTCAAACAATGTATCCTCGTGACCATTCAAGACAAAATTAAAATATAAGAGATATACCTAGGAATAAGGGAGTCTAAGTGAATAATTGGGCCACATGAGTTCGTGTTAGTTTGCCAACTTATAATAACAATGATCTCGTTTTTAAGCTTGGTATGGGGAACGTGAAACTTGAGGATGATGAACATTCATGACAGCCAAAACCCCAATGTAAGTCTTTGATTTCTTTACTTGTTTTGTACATATTTCTATCTTTTTAGTTTCCTTAAAGTTTAGTATTTAATAAAGGCCAAGGTGGGTTATTTATGATGAGAAATGTAATCTGTGCTTTGAAATTAATGCATTGCATGAGGACATTGCAATGGTCAAGTGTAGGGGATTTAATAAGTGTGAAAACACTTATCCTTTTACCACTTATATCCAATAATAACAAGACCAAAACGTGTATTTTATGTCGCAAAAGTCGGAATTATGCGTGGTTTGTTCTTTTATTGTGTTTCAGAATAAAAATATGAAAAAGGAAGAAAACACGGGCTATCACGGGCTTTTATCGAAGAAAACTAGAAAAGACGAAGTCAAAAGATCAAGAGTGTAAATAGAACGGAAGTCCAAGGCCTATTCTGAAGATTTATCGAAGAAAAAATCTAAAGACGGAAGTTTAATGAATCGAAGAACTCAAGTCTAATAGAAGAAGAAAATTTTAAGACAAGTTCAATTTATATCGACAAATCCCGAGACGACGTCGAGGAAGACAAAGAATTTAAATCGAGTCGAGACGTGAAGAAAGAAAAAGGAAGCAAAACATGCACCTCCCCACCTCCTATATATACCATCCTAATGACACATTAGGAGGGTGTTAGTTAGTTAATTAGTTCATTTTCATTATTGTAGTTTAATTTGTAGAGAGAGAAAGTGCTTAACTTTCTCTCACTAGAAAAACTTCATCTTTCATTTTCTTTCTTGTTTAATCTAATCTTTACTTTTTGAGTTTATTCTTGTCTTAATCTTTATCTTTTTAATCTTTCTTGTTGGTTACGATCTTGTGTTTATCATCTTTTTCATCTTAGTTTTCTATTCGTCACATAAAGTTTGTTACTTTACGTGTTTCTTGATTTATGTGTGTAGGATTTATAAGTTTTATCATTGGCCTTGCTTATTGGTAGCTTATTGGTGTTTTTCTTGGCTTATTGTCCTTGAAAAGTTGTTAAAAAGTTGCTTAAAATCGTCCTTGTCCGAGATCCTAGTTTTTAGGAATGGGTGATTCAATTTAGCAATTCTTCATAATTGCGAAATTGATCTTTGCCAAAGTTGCGAAATCTTTTCCTTGTTAATTGAGAAATTATAGTTTTCTGGGTATTGCAGATTTATACCTTTGGTCATTGCGGAATCCTTTAATTTCGACTATTGCGGAATCTTGTCTTGACTTATATTGC
>JANFOE010001774.1:2500-237500 GCA_025667525.1 Glebionis coronaria | reverse complement strand
CGTTTTTTAATATAGTTTTGTTACATAGGTGGCGTCATGATATTGGCCATGAGCAGGCTACAAAGAAACCTCTTTTGAAAACCGCATCTCAGGTTCATTATTTGTATCCTTATGCTACCCAATACACAAAACTCAATGCATTAATAGCTAATTTAATCGTAGTTTGTATGTTTGAAGTTTTCTATTGTAACACCCCAAAATGTGATATGCGGAAGCGGTGAAGCTCGGGGGCTGTTACGTCATTGTATCATAGTTCAAGGTACAAGAGAACGACTCTAAATGAGACGTTTTATAAAAATACCTCGTTGCATTTAAATAAAAAGCATCACAATACAAAAGGTCTCAGTCTCAAAAGATAGTGCAGCGGAATGTAAAAATTTTAAACATCAACGAGATAATAGTACAAAAGCATAAGTAAATAAATGTCCGAAGATAGCCAAGAAATGCATGCGGACTCCAAGTACTTAACACAGCAGATACAACTCATCATCAATTACCTGAGATAAATGCTAAATTGGGTCAACATAAAGTTGGTGAGAATATAGGTTTCAAGTAAAAATTCATAGTCATTCAATTTCAGATTTCATTTCATGTACACGTGCAACTATAGGAGATATAGTGCCAAGTGTAGGATAAATTGGGTGTTCACAATATTTATGATAGCTAAGCTCGTGACATCGAAACTAGTGATCCAGTGCATACAATAGATTGCATACATAAATTTTGCCCCAATGGAGTACCTAGCCAAGATGACTCCGTTCATACAAATGGTACACACTCGTCCGGCGTCAGAATGCCCGAGTGGAGGTTGTCAACCCTCAATAGATCTATCCGTAACATAAGAGCTTACTCTAGCAGAGTAACTAACGATTCACGATAGTGGGGACTATGGCTAAAGCAACTTAAGCTATCTCATAAATAGTGTTCACAAAGCATTCACAGAAATCAAGTTTTACTTGCGTCCAGAAGCAAGTCATCAAAGCATTTATCACATCCCAAAACATTAAACATAGAAAGCAGTTTAATAGGGATCTATACACTCACCTTAAGCAACGATTCAAACCGCACAAGTAAGATCAAATAGTAGCGAGCAACTCTAGCAACAACCTAAATATAATGCTATAGTTTAGGCGCTAGCAAATAAGTCACAATAGTTCATCACGTACGTTACTCATCGATCAAGTATATATTTTGTTGTTAAAATCGTGACTTGTAAATGTTACATAGTTATAAAGATTATAGTATATATATATACTTAGGCAAAAATATTAATTTTTGACTCGACGAAATTTCGACTTCGGCGTAAATTTAATTTACCAAAATTTATCTTAACAAATTTTCCTATACGATTTCTAACGAAAATTCGGCAGCCTTTCGGCGTCACATAAAAATTTGCCATTTTTAGTAAATACTCAAATCTCGTCCTAAAACCCCTATTTTCAACAATTTCTCGATCGCCAACAATTCAACAATTCATTTTTCACAATCGTAACCGTTTCAACTTCCAACGTTCAAACTTTCAATAGTACAACAAGTATTAACATTTCGAGCTAACACGATTTTACAAAACAAGTCCAACATTTATACATACCATTTAGTAACCATTTCGACACTTAAAACAACTCCGTTTAACTCGAAAATGTCGTTTTGACCACTTTAAAAATATGGACAGCAACCACTTATAGTGTTGTTCTCCAAAAATAAAGTTTTCTGACAACGTAATTTAAACAACCACAACTTACTCATTTTAGCTCCGTTTTTAGCCCATAATATATCGAAACGAAGGTATTCACTTATATTTTCATAATATCGTAGTAAACTAGTGTCAAAACAATTTTTACGACTCTCTACGCCTCTTACAAAAGTCGGACAGATTGTACGTTTTCCGTAAAAACTCATTTTCGACCGTTTTCGAGCGTAACCACTAGTAGTAACACTACTAGTTTCTTCTAATTTTTCATATACAACAACAAAATCAAAGATTTTTCTTCAAGTTTACAAATCCAAAATATATATACTTATATTTTTCACAAATCTTTTAATTATCCCATTTTCATGTATGGATCTAATAGATCCACACTTAATTTCCACAAATCTTGAAATATTTCATGTCTAAAAATAGTTTTCATCATTTTATTTCATAAAAATACTTGATTAGTAACATGCATGCATAGATCTACAAAGATCATGCATGGAAAAATGAAAAGATGAAAAGGTTTAAGAAATGACCTTGTGTAACGATTCTACGTAACCACAACGATCCGATCTACAATAATACCCACTAATACTCAACAAGAACTTCTACCCTAAATCTTCAACCCAAAAACTACTCAAATCGTCAAACCAAGAAAATCCATTCTTCTATATGCTTATACAAGCTCTAGGGTGTATTTGTTTTGTGTTGAATCTTGGTAAAATGAAGCTTTTCAAAAATCAACAATGGTGGAAAAGAGTATGTGTTTGTGCCGTGTGTTTAGAGAGAGAGAGAGAGGAGTTGTGTGTGTTTTTGGTTGAGTGATGTGAAGTAAATAAGTGTGAAGTGATTTTGAGGTTATAAGGTTAATAAGTTAAAATGTGTTAGAGTAGTGTAAGTTAAGCTCAATTTGGCAAAGAGTGAAAATATGGTGTATCTTGCATGTGGGTTGGTTTTGGCCGGTTATGGGGGGTCCCACAAGGGGTAAATTATTCAAAATTTTTACTATGGTAATTAGTTAAAAGGTTTAAGGTAAAAAGGTTAGTTAGTTTTAGGTAAATATCAAAAAGTATATAGTTAAGTTAAAAATTACGTAAAACTTAAAAATTTGACGAAATATATTAAATTTACGAGTTTTCGACGAAAACTGACATTTTACGATTGGTAAAGTATTTTATGCATGTTAACGACGGTTAAACGTAAAAATGACGTAAAACACAAAAACGTGTTACGTTAATTAAATATTTCACAGTAAATACGATTTATTACTATAAATAGCAAAAATACTAAAATACAGGCATATATAAATATATACAGAAATATTTAAATATGCTGCTCAAGAAAATACGATCACTCTGCTAAAAACTAAACAGTTAAGCACATAATTCACAAATAACGAATAATCTCATGGATTATCGTTAATTCATTGACCGTCTCAGCACTTTGGTCAGGTTCACAGAAAATGTTCAGAATAATGACTGAGCTCAGTGTCAGGTCATTACTCGTCAGCAAACAGTTTTTCAGAAAACGCGGGATAACTTCCCGGTTCCAACACAGTTAAATCACATAGTTGACTAAATAAAAAGTCAAAGGGTAAAATAGTCATTTTACAAAGTAGGGAAAATTACCAGGTGTTACATCATCCCCTTTATAGAGAAGCTTTGTTCTCAAAGCTTAGGAGTGTCACGGTTTTTAGAGTTATCAAAGAGTTGCGGATATTTCTTGCGAAATTGATCCTCACGCTCCCAAGTGAATTCAGGTCCACGTTTAGAATTCCACCTCACCTTGATGATAGGAATACGACTCTGTTTCAATCGTTTGACCTGACGGTCCATGATTTTAACAGGTTCTTCGACAAATTGCATCTTGTCGTCGATTCGGAGTTCCTCCAATGGTATAACGAGTGTTTCATCAGAAAGGCACTTCTTCAAGTTCGACACATGAAAAGTGCTGTGCACGCGGCTCAACGCTTGCGGTAATTCGAGACGATAGGCTACAGTTCCAACCTTTGCAGAATTTTGAAAGGTCCAATATAACGGGGGTTCAGCTTTCCTCGCTTGCCAAAACGTACCACACCTCTCCAAGGCGATACTTTTAGCATCACTCTGTCTCCCACTTGAAATTCGAGAGGCTTACGTCGAACGTCGGCGTAACTCTTTTGACGATCACGGGCTGCTTGAATTCGGCTCTTGATTTGAACAATCTTCTCAGTCGTTTCACGGATGAGTTCGGGGCCAGTGAGTTGACTATCCCCAACCTCACTCCAACACACAGGCGAGCGACATTTACGACCATACAACGCTTCAAACGGTGCAGCCTTAATACTGGTATGATAACTATTGTTGTAAGAGAATTCTACTAGAGGCAGATGTCTGTCCCATTGCTTTCCAAAGTCAAGAACACAAGCACGCAACATGTCCTCCAGCGTTTGAATAGTTCTCTCACTCTGTCCGTCAGTCTGCGGGTGATAAGCAGTACTCATGTCTAATTGCGTACCCAACGCTTTCTGAAGTGATTTCCAGAATTCCGAAGTAAATCTACCATCTCTATCAGAAATTATCGAGATCGGTATTCCATGTTTTGTGACTATTTCCTTCAGATAAAGTCTCGTAAGCTTACCCATCGAATCATCTTCCTTCATAGCTAAAAAGTGTGCAGATTTCGTAAGTCGATCCACAATTACCCAAATTATGTCGTATCCGTTGGTCGTATTAGGCAGCTTAGTTATGAAGTCCATGGTTATATTTTTCCCATTTCCACATAGGAATTACAGGTTGAACCAACAATTCAGATGGTGTTTGGTGTTCTGTTTTCACTCTAGCACAAGTCAGGCACTTCCCTACATAAGTAGCAATTTCAGCTTTCATATTTGGCCACCAATATAGCTTCTTCATATCCTGATACATTTTGTCAGATCCTGGGTGAATCGAATACTTAGATTTATGCGACTCGTGCATAATCACGTCCCTTAGTTCTCCAAACCGTGCTAACCAACTTCTACCAATCAGACATAGCGTTCCATTAGTGCTAGTCTCCAATTTCTTTGTAACCATTCCTCCTAATTTTTCAGCCTCGACATGTTCAGGCTTAAGAGCTTCGGTTTGTGCTTCACGAATTTGCACGGGTAAGTTCGGATTGATAACCATAGCTAACGATCTAACTCTACGTGTCATCAGTTGTTCCTTTCTACTTAGCGCATCCGCCACTACATTGGCCTTCCCAGGGTGGTAACGGATTTTACAGTCATAATCGCTGAGCAACTCGATCCATCGACGTTGTCTCATGTTCAGTTCCTTTTGATCAAGAATATGTTGTAAACTCTTGTGATCGGTATAGACGACACACTTGGTTCCATACAAGTAGTGTCTCCACAACTTCAAGGCAAATACTACCGCTCCTAGCTCCAAGTCGTGCGTAGTGTAGTTTTTCTCATGCGTTTTCAATTTTCGTGACGCGTAGGCGATAACTTTCTTCCTCTGCATCAACACAGCTCCCAATCCTTTTGCTGATGCATCACAGTAGACCACAAAGTCTTCCGATCCTTATGGTAACGATAGAATAGGCGCACTACACAACATTTGTTTCAACTTCTGGAATGCTAATTCCTCCTTATCTCCCCATTCGTATTTCACCTTCTTTTGAGTCAACTTCGTCGATGGTTTTGCGATCTTCGAGAATCCCTCGATGAATCTTCGGTAATATCCGGCGAGTCCTAAGAATTGGCGAATTTCAGTCGGCGTCGTAGGAGCAGTCCACTCCCTAATCGATTCGATCTTAGCAGGATCAACATGAATCCCCTTGCTATCTATAACGTGACCTAGAAATTGTACTCTTGGCAACCGAAAATCCCACTTCGAGAACTTAGCGTACAATTCCTCCTTCTTAAGCAATTCCAATATTATCTTAAGATGTTCCTCATGTTCCTTTTCATTCCTTGAGTAAATCAGTATGTCATCGATGAACACAATGACAAACTTGTCCAAATACGGTTTACACACCCGGTTCATGAGGTCCATAAACACAGCAGGTGCGTTTGTCAAACCGAACGGCATCACTTGGAACTCATAGTGTCCATACCTAGTCCTAAAAGCAGTCTTTGCAACATCTTCCTCACGGACTCTCAATTGGTGATAACCAGACCTAAGGTCAATCATCGAGTAAACGCTCGATCCTTGCAACTGATCAAACAGATCATCGATCCTAGGTAACGGGTAACGGTTCTTGGTGGTAAGTTTGTTCAACTCACGATAGTCGATACACATCCGAAAACTTCCATCCTTCTTCTTTACAAATAAGACTGGAGCTCCCCAGGGCGAAGAACTCTGTCTTATGAATCCTTTATCAGTCAACTCTTGTAGTTGCGTCGCTAGTTCTTGCAATTCCGACGGTGCTAAACGATAAGGCGCTCGAGCAACAGGTGCAGCTCCCGGTATTAAATCGATCTGGAATTCAACTTGTCTAGCCGGCGATAATCCAGGCAAATCTTCAGGAAAGACTTCCGGAAAATCCCATACGATAGGTACATCTTCCAACCGTTTTTCTTCCGTCTGCTTTTCAGTAACACAGGCTAAAAATACGTAGCAACCTTCCGACAACAACTTCTGAGCCTTGACACGGGAGATAATGTTCAGTCGTGACTTCCCTTTTCCGTTACTTGTATCCCCTTGTACCTCCAAAACTTCATCACCAAATGGTAAACGAACGATCTTCTCGTCACATACAATCGTAGCACGATATCTCGACAACCAATCGATTCCGACAATCACGTTAAAACTCCCTAACTCAACATGCATAAGGTCTATTACGAAAGGATGACCTAGAAGATTTAAAGTGCATCCACGATGTATAGTGTCAGCTTCTATCAACTTCCCATTAGCTAACTCAATAGTGTACTTAGTGTCTAAGGGCGAAGGGGTCACATCAAGTAAAACACTAAAAGCAGTCGACACAAAACTCCTATCGGCTCCAGTATCAAATAAAATAGAAGCATAACGACCATTGAGAAGAAACGTACCCGTCACAACGTCGGGGTTTTGTTGCGCTTCTCCTCCTCCTATCACATAGACCCTTCCACGAGCTTCCCCAGCTTTAGCATTCTTTCCTTGGTCCTTGTCCTTGTTCTTTTTCTTTGGGCACTCATTGCTGTAGTGTCCCTTCTGCTAACATTTAAAGCAAGTGACGTTGGCTTTCGTGTTGGGTGGTGACTTACAATCCTTAGCAATGTGTCCAGTTTTCTTGCAGTTGTGACACTATACATTGCATTGTCCATTATGGTGACGCTTGCATCGATTGCACAGAGGTAACGTCCCATTGTACACTCCCTTTTCCCCAGTACCAGCAGTGTACGCTTTCACACTGTCTTTCCTCTTATTCGGATAGTTCCCATGGTTGTTCCTTTGGTTATTACCCCACTTTCTCTTGTTGTCCATGGCATTCCCAGAATTTGCTCGAACAACTTTGTCCATCAGATTGTGAGCCATCCTTATAGCATCACTAACTTTTGTCGGTCCAGACGATGTCACATTCCATTGAACTCTACCCGGTAAACCCCAAATATAGCGCTCAACCTTCTTCTCTTCATCATGAACCATTCCAGGACATAGCAAACACAATTCTTAAAACCTCTTAGTGTACGTCCCAATATCATTGTTCTTCACAGTCAAGTTCCACAGTTCGATTTCCATTTTCCGAATCTCATTACGAGGACATTACTCCTTAGTCAACAACTTCTTAAGTTCCTCCCAACTCATTCCATACGCCTCCTCGGCTCCAGCCGTCTGCACATGTGTGTTCCTCCAGGTCAACGCTCCAGCAGCTAAAGTACAAGTAGAATAAGTCACTTGGTTCTCAACAACACATCCACTAACACGGAACACAACTTCCATCTTTTCAACCCAACGAGCTAATCCGACAGCTCCTTCAGTACCATTAAAAGTCAAAGGGTCACAGCTCCTAAAGTCCTTGTAAGTACACGGCTTAGGCGGTCGATTGTCAACATTGTTCGGCGGTGCTTCGTTCACGTTGTTGTTAGCTTGAACGTTTGCCAGTGCAGCAGTCACTCGTTGCGTAATCAGTGCTTCCAATTGTGCGTCAGTCATTCCGTTACGTGTGTTCACCATTGTTTCTTGGCGTTAAGACAACAATGCAAATAAGGTTCAAACACGAATATACACGTTATATATTTCATATGCTAAAATAGAATGCAGAATTTAACAGTACAACAAACATAAAAAGGATAGTTATTGGTCAAGGTCATAAAGTTAAATTCCCATTCATAATCAAAATATCAAGTACATAGTCATAAAATAAGAGTATCGATTAAATACCAAAGATCAAAACAAAACTAAAAATAACACCGAAAATGGTGATTGGAATAATATCAGACTATAGATGTAATCGAAATGATACGTGATAGTATGCGATGACATATCCTACAACAACCATTCACGCGTTAGAGCAGTTGTAGGGTATGCATGAAATAATCATGTATAGAAATTAAAGTATGCAAATCAGCGAAATGCATATGTATATAATACATATTACGTATTACATAATATATATTACATATTACTTATAGTGTTCTCCTACGTAATACATTACATAGTACACATATATATACAGAGTAACAAGTAGCTACATCGGTTATAGTCTAGGCCTAAGATGCAAACCTAGTTCTCTATAACCAAGGCTCTGATACCAATTCTGTAACACCCCAAAATGTGATATGCGGAAGCGGTGAAGCTCGGGGGCTGTTACGTCATTGTATCATAGTTCAAGGTACAAGAGAACGACTCTAAATGAGACGTTTTGTAAAAATACCTCGTTGAATTTAAATAAAAAGCATCACAGTACAAAAGGTCTCAGTTTCAAAAGATAGTGCAGCGGAATGTAAAAGTTTTAAACATCAACGAGATAATAGTTCAAAAGCATAAGTAAATAAATGTCGGAAGATAGCCAAGAAATGCATGCGGACTCCAAGTACTTCACACAGCAGATACAACTCATCATCAATTACCTGAGATAAATGCTAAATTGGGTCAACATAAAGTTGGTGAGAATATAGGTTTCAAGTAAAAATTCATAGTCATTCAATTTCAGATTTCATTTCATGTACACGTGCAACTATAGAAGATATAGTGCCAAGTGTAGGATAAATTGGGTGTTCACAATATTTATGATAGCTAAGCTCGTGACATCGAAACTAGTGATCCAGTGCATACAATAGATTGCATACATAAATTTTGCCCCAATGGAGTACCTAGCCAAGATGAATCCGTTCATACAAATAGTACACACTCGTCCGGCGTCAGAATGCCCGAGTGGAGGTTGTCAACCCTCAATAGATCTATCCGTAACATAAGAGCTTACTCCAGTAGAGTAACTAACGATTCACGATAGTGGGGACTATGACTAAAGCAACTTAAGCTATCTCATAAATAGTGTTCACAAAGCATTCACAGAAATCAAGTTTTACTTGCGTCCAGAAGCAAGTCATCAAAGCATTTATCACATCCCAAAACATTAAACATAGAAAGCAGTTTAATAGGGATCTATAAACTCACCTTAAGCAACGATTCAAACCGCACAAGTAAGATCAAATAGTAGCGAGCAACTCTAGCAACAACCTAAATATAATGCTATAGTTTAGGCGCTAGCAAATAAGTCACAATAGTTCATCACGTACGTTACTCATCGATCAAGTATATATTTTTTTGTTAAAATCGTGACTTGTAAATGTTACATCGTTATAAATATTATAGTATATATATATATACTTAGGCAAAAATATTTATTTTTGACTCGACGAAATTTCGACAGCCTTTCGGCGTAAATTTTAATTTACCAAAATTTATCTTAACAAATTTTCCTATACGATTTCTAAAGAAAATTCGGCAGCCTTTCGGTGTCACATAAAAATTTGCCATTTTTAGTAAATACTCAAATCTCGTCCTAAAACCCCTATTTTCAACAATTTCTCAATCGCCAACAAGTCAACAATTCATTTTTCACAATCGTAACCGTTTCAACTTCCAACGTTCAAACTTTCAATAGTACGACAAGTATTCACATTTCGAGCTAACACGCTTTTACAAAACAAGTCCAACATTTATACATACCATTTAGTAACCATTTCGACACTTAAAACAACTCCGTTTAACTCGAAAATGTCGTTTCGACCACTTTAAAAATCTGGGCAGCAACCACTTATAGTGTTGTTCTCCAAAAATAAAGTTTTCCGACAACGTAATTTAAAAAACCACAACTTACTCATTTTAGCTCCGTTTTTAGCCCATAATATATCGAAACGAAGGTATTCACTTATATTTTCATAATATCGTAGTAAACTAGTGTCAAAACAATTTTTACGACTCTCTACGCCTCTTACAAAAGTCGGACAGATTGTACGTTTTCCGTAAAAACTCATTTTCGGCCGTTTTCGAGCGTAACCACTAGTAGTAACACTACTAGTTTCTTCTAATTTTTCATATACAACAACAAAATCAAAGATTTTTCTTCAAGTTTACAAATCCAAAATATATATACTTATATTTTTCACAAATCTTTTAATTATCCCATTTTCATGTATGGATCTAATAGATCCACACTTAATTTCCACAAATCTTGAAATTTTTCATGACTAAAAATAGTTTTCATCATTTTATTTCATAAAAATATTTGATGAGTAACATGCATGCATAGATCTACAAAGATCATGCATTGAAAAATGAAAAGATGAAAAGGTTTAAGAAATGACCTTGTGTAACGATTCTACGTAACCACAACGATCCGATCTACAATAATACCCACTAATAATCAACAAGAACTTCTACCCTAAATCTTCAACCCAAAAACTACTCAAATCGTCAAACCAAGAAAATCCATTCTTCTATATGCTTATACAAGCTCTAGGGTGTATTTGTTTTGTGTTGAATCTTGGTAAAATGAAACTTTTCAAAAATCAACAATGGTGGAAAAGAGTATGTGTTTGTGCCGTGTGTTTAGAGAGAGAGAGAGAGGAGTTGTGTGTGTTTTTGGTTGAGTGAAGTGAAGTAAATAAGTGTGAAGTGATTTTGAGGTTATAAGGTTAATAAGTTAAAATGTGTAGGAGTAGTGTAAGTTAAGCTCAATTTGGCAAAGAGTGAAAATATGGTGTATCTTGCATGTGGGTTGGTTTTGGCCGGTTATGTGGGGGTCCCACATGGGGTAAATTATTCAAAATTTTTACTATGGTAATTAGTTAAAAGGTTTAAGGTAAAAAGGTTAGTTAGTTTTAGGTAAATATCAAAAAGTATATAGTTAAGTTAAAAATTACGTAAAACTTAAAAATTTGACGAAATATATTAAATTTACGAGTTTTCGACGAAAACTGACATTTTACGATTGGTAAAGTATTTTATGCATGTTAACGACGGTTAAACGTAAAAACAACGTAAAATACAAAAACGCGTTACGTTAATTAAATATTCACAGTAAATACGATTTATTACTATAAATAGCAAAAATACTAAAATACAGGCATATATAAATATATACAGAAATATTTAAATACGCTGCTCAAGAAAATACGATCACGCTGCTAAAAACTAAACAGTTAAGCACATAATTCACAGATAACGAATAATCTCATGGATTATCGTCAATTCATTGACCGTCTCAGCACTTTGGTCAGGTTCACAGAAAATGTTTAGAGTAATGACTGAGCTCAGTGTCAGGTCATTACTCGTCAGCAAACAGTTTTTCAGAAAACGCGGGATAACTTCCCGGTTCTAACACAGTTAAATCACATAGTTGACTAAATAAAAAGTCAAAGGATAAAATAGTCATTTTACAAAGTAGGGAAAATTACCAGGTGTTACATCTATCAACATTTTGAGATCGCAGAGAAAAGATCATGTTATCAGTTCACTTTCCCATTTTATCATACGATATATATATATATATATATATATATATATATATATATATATATATATATATATATATATATATATATATATATATATATATATATATATATATATATATATATATATATATATATATATATATATATATATATATATATATATATATATATATATATATATATATATATATATATATATATATATATATATATATATATAGGCAGAGCATTATAGACCGCGGATCGGACAAGACCGAGAAACCAAACCGAACCGAGCCTAACCTAACCTAACCTAACATTTCGGTCCGGTCTTCGGTCCATCCTTTTTCTTATATCTGTCTTCGGTGCGATTCTATAAAAATCCGACAATCGTGCTTTGTTGGACTAACTCGGGTCGGACCAAAGACAAGACCCGGTTTTCGGACCCTGATCACCCCTAATCATCCATGTAATGTACTTTATGAAGATTGTGCAGAAGGGCGAATCATAGCAAGAAATATTTGTCTATGTTATTTGTGGTTGTTTGGCATTTTTATGGACCTCATTATATGGGATTGCTTGGATTTTTTTAATCATTTCTACTTTTAGGTGTTGTCTAAGATTAATTGGTTTTTCTCTTTTTTTCTTTTCATGTTCATTGCAATGTTTTAATTAATGACTAATGAGGGTATGTTACTTAAGACGAGTGACATGACTAAATGTTAATTTCACCATCAATGACTAAATTACGCAACAAACCATTAACATTATTATATAAAGCCTCATGCATTGGTTGCTTAATAAATAGATATGCAAAGACTCTTGTAGCCATCCATCATTCCATCTTTGTACGTCATTTATCAATACAAAAGCCAAGGTTTGGAAGTTTAAGCAGCTTCATCTCTAATGGAAATACCGTTGTTCACACTGTTCGTATTATTAGACTTGGATAAAACCCGTGCACAACAAGCCGAAAGTGATTAACATGAAATCAGATCATGATGGATAAGAAGGCATTCATTGGTATACCGGTATGTAGTATTATGAATAAATTCGTAGATGTATTACTTGTGTATCGTTATGTGCTTTCAAGTGTGGTTACATGTATCTAAGTAATTTATCATTGGTCAATATTTAGATAGTGATAAGTGTGAAAACACTCATCAATAATGATCCATAAACCACTAAAAACACAGTCAAATACATTATATTTAACTTTTAAATGTCAGAATTACGCGTGTATTTGTATTTTGTGTGTTTTAGGTAAAGAAGATACATTTTGGAGCAAAGACACGTTTTAAGGGATTTATTTGAAGAAAAGACGAAGGAAAGGATGAAAGATGCTCCAAGGACCTTATTTGCCAAACTTCTAAAGATAAAGGGCTTAAAGTGCAATTTCTACAATGATAAAGGATGGAAAAGTGATTACTTAAAAGTTTTATAACCATTTGAAAAGAGATTAAAAGAAAAGGACCAAATAGAAAGTTTGAAAAAGTTTACTTATCTTGGTCATTGACCAAGACCGGTCAAATATCACTCACATAAAACACGTCTTCATCTTCCCCAAAGAGAGAGAAAATGAGACGGTTTCATCTCCTTCTATCTCCAAACCTGCAAGTGCAAATCATGAACAATCAAGAAAGAATCAGCCAAAGTGTTTAACTACAAAAATGCTCCTTTTAATCTCCTCTACATGAAGATATAACTCAATTAGAGCAAGAGTTGAAGGCGAAGAAACCCCCAAATTATGATGAAGATGAAGGACGAGTAAACCTCGTATTAAACACGTGTCAATTGCTCATTGGACAAACCACGTCACATCACTCTTCTCGACGGCTATATAAAGAAGACGAGAGCCTCATTTGCAAGTGGTTAGCTTAGGAATAGATTTACACACAGTAGGTAGAATTAGTTAGTTAGTTAAGAAGCCTTTAATTTTCTTGATAAATTTTGTAACAAATTCTATTTTTTATCTTAATCAGTTGTAACCGATTTTCTTGTTTCTCCATTAATGAAATTCGCAGCTTAAAGCTTTCATTTTTATCTTCTACATTTACTGCTAACAAGTTTAGAAAAGATAACTGCTCGTTACTGTTACTGTTAGCAAGATTTGAGAAGCTAAACCTTCTCGTTACTGTTTGATTTGTTGAATAGGTGTAACCAATCATATTCAGATTTCATTTTCTATTCTAGTTCATAAGCTGTAATCAGCTTATGAGAAGTTTTGAGCTACAGTCTTAATCAATTTAGAAACTTAGAATGAAGAATCAGTTTCTTTTGTATCAGTAGAGTTAATACTCATGTAGTGGTTTCGATTTCTGCTAGTATTCTAACTCATAAGCTTCTTTTTGGAAATTTTTGATCAAGTCAGTAGATTAGATAATTTGTTCAATTCAATTCAAGTCATACTAGAATGGTTTGAGAGTCTCAAATCTAATTTCTACAAGTTTCGGTTGGAGTTTCTTTTAAGATCGATTGATCAATAAGCTGCTAGCTTATTCAGTTTAGCTCAGCAAGTTTTGAAATCAGTTTACTTTGAGACTTGGATGCGATTCAATTGGTCGTGTTTGTTTTTGTTTGCTAACACTATATACAGATTCGATGTGGATTCGTATATGCTGTATGAGTAGATCTGTTGGAGTCCAAAGTTGAGGTGTGTTCGGGATTTAAGCGAGCTCAGCGCTCCGCTTCACGTCAAAGGACTAGGCCTGGATGCAGGGATTTTTACTCTTTAATTTTCTGCATTAATAGTGTAAAATTTCACTTAGTAGATTCCTTTTAGTGTAAGTCGTTGTGTTACTTGTTGAATTTGTTCATATTCAGTTGCTCATTAAGTGCTAGTTTGATTTTTCTTCGTATATTTGTTAAAGAATTTCTCAATTTTGGTCATCAGCTGTAATAGGTTTTTGGTTTAGAGTATGTTGTAGGTTTCTAGTAGTTGTAGTCTTTCATTTAAGCACACTTTGGTTGCCTTAGATAACCTGTTTAATACTCAACATATTTGGGAAGTTAGATTAAAGGTCAAACAGTGTAGAAATTAGAGTGCAGTTTGGATAGTTTACTAGTCAAAATGTGCACTTAATCAGTATCAAATGTAGTGAAATTTAGATGTTCAAATTGATTAATACATTTTCTATAGTTGCCTATGTGTAGCTTTTGACATTTAAATAATCAGTAGACTATTAGTTCAGTCCGATTTTGAGACGAAAAAGCTGCAGATAGAAAGTTCATAATAGTTGGTGTTATTAGACTAAGCAGCTTTGAATTCCATTATATTTGAGTTTTAGTTGTTGTAGTTAACTTGTCAAAAGTTTTCAATAGATTTATTATAAACATGATTTTTAAAATAAAGTCCATAAACGTTTCATCAAAATAAAAAATTTGGAAGTAAAATTCATTTGTAAAATTCAAACGTGAAAGCTATTTTGTTTTGTTTCATTTCTTTTCAAGTTTTGTCAATGTTCAAATTTGGTCCCTGATTTTGTATAGTATCATTACAATTACCATCCTTTTCAGGTTAGTTACTTGGTAGAAAAAGTTGGTATTTGTAGTCTTATAAATTTGTTTAGTTTTATAAATTTTGATTTTTTAAATTTGTAGAATAAATTTGTATTTTCAGTTTTAAAATTCGTGCGTTAAATGTGTAATTGCTAAATGTTTTTAGGTTAGTACGTATACGTAGTTTATAGAATATTTTTACCTTTTTAAATGCTTTGTGCCAATTAGACATAAATTCCAAACAAATTTGTATAACCAAAAACAATTAAGTCTTTGCTAGAAAACGTTATATCAATTCGAATCGAGCTGAGAAGACAACTATACTAAAAAACGAAATATTAAATGGCGCCGCTGCCGGTTCTTTTCGTGAAGATTAACGATTTCGAGTGAGACGATTGGATTTTGGGATCCGTTCACTTTGTGAACGTTATATTTACGTATTATAATCAAAAACATAAAAAAAATCAAAAAGATAAAAATACAAAAAAATAAAAAAATCACAAACTCAATTCTTTTCCTAAAGAATTGAACCAAAAAAAAAAAAATAATAAAAAAAAAAAATCCAAAAAGTAATTTTTTTCCTAAAAGATTACATCCAAAAATATATATTATTGGTTTTCATCGCTTTTTACGTAGATATAGTATTTTTCTTAAAAAAATCAAATAAATACAAAAATATTTTATATATATTATTATATGTAGATACGTATACGTATAAGAACAACCAAGTTACCTATCTTCCATAAGTATTGCCGAGGCAATACACCGTGTTGAGGGGCGTTCCGGTCCTTGACACGCGTATCGATCCAATAAAATTAAGCAAGAATAGATAAATACTTCCAATTGGCAATAATTCGAAGAATACAAACTACTAAAGTGAATAGATAGGCGATGTGCTATAAAATGCCATCTAAGGGTCAATAGGTACTTAAGTGCTTCGCGCCACCTAACCCCCCGTTCACTAGTGCGTATTCTAAGAAGGAAGGCTTTATTGGAGGTCTTGCACCCAAGTAGTAATTATATATATACTTTCTTGTGGATATTTCATATTGCAACTCGAAGAGATAATCTCTTCTCCTTCAAAAGTCGACCGAGGGCTACTCCCTCATTCCTCGTGTTTACTTACACGTGTACTCGCACACGTGTAAACATACCACCTTTGGTGTATCACTTCCTTTCCCGAGGAAGCTTTTAAACGTCATTATACTTGTATATACATTCGGCCACCTTGTTAAACATGTATACTCGTTCCATGTTGGAGATTTTGCAACAACGATCCGCCAACGCTATTTATTCGCCTTGTTCGACTTGTGGTGGTCCACACGATACTTATTTATGTGATCAAAATAATGGTTATTATAGGGAGGGATATGCTTACAATGGAACCGAGAACCCTAATTTTCAACCTAACACTCGAATGGACTACACTTGTAATGACTATATGGGATATTCCGGTTTTTCATCACAACCTCCACCATCATTTCATGATCAAACTTTTAATGTGCCATACCAAAACCAAGGATTTTCCAATTATGAAGGTTTTCAAAACAATGAAAATTTTCAAGGCTATAATCAAGAAACCTTTCATAATCAAGGATTTTCAAACAATGAAGGCGTTCAAAATGATGAGAATTTTCCATGTAATAATCAAGACACCTTTCAAGATCAAGGGTTTTCACATTCGACCATTTTGCCACACATGGATACTCGTCCTATTTTGGAGATATTACACGACGAGAAATATCGAGCTATGTATGGGCCTTGTTTGACTTGTGGAGGATCGTATCGTGAAAATAATTGTCAACGATATGTGGTTAATTATGCTCAAGGGTTTGATGCGAATTTTCAAACTCAAGAATTTTTAAATCAAGACGATTTTCAAAATGAAGAAAATTTTCAGAGTCCTAATAAAAAAACCGTTAACAATCAAGGCATTTATCATTTCTTGAGTAAAGACGCTTTTAATATGGTAATGCAAGCACTTGAGACAATGCAAGAGGCAACTGATCCGAAAATATTAGGCTTGAGCACATACATCTTGCAACACATGAGACCGAACGATGCTTTACCTGATGATGAGCCTTCTTTGAGAGTAGATGTTGAGGATGATACACTTAGTGATGTTCTTATTATAGACCCTTCCATCTCTCCACCGACTATACTTGAGCCATACACACCTTCATCACCTTTACCTCACGTGGAACCCACCGACTCTTTAACCATGGGGGACGAGCCTCTTAGCACTAATACAAACACCGATTTGGATGAATTAACCTTTTCTAGTGTTGAGAACCTTATCCCAATCCAAAGAGAGCTTGAGAGGGTTTCCAATGAACCATGTGATGAGCTTTGTGTTGCTACCTCTTCTCCTCATGATCACATTGAGATTTTATCACATATTGACCTTCATGCTACTACTAGTGATTTTGGTGATTTCGATCTTGATGAATTGTTTAAAGAAAGGGATAATGAGATTGAGGAAGAGTTTGTGAAAGACTTGACACAAATGGAGGATGATGATTGTGATTCTAGTGACGCGTCTTATGCTATATCATCTGATGATTTGTCTTGTCAAGATAACATTCCTAATTTGGATGAAGAGTTTGCTCCTATAGGGAAAGTGGATCCTTCTCCTCTACCACCTTATGATTCTTGTGATGAAACCTTTGATGATCCTTATGATAGTGATGAGTCTTTTACTTCTGATGATGATGACTCCATTTCTTCTATGACTCCTTCACCTATTCCTCTAGGTGATTTTGTGATACATTCAAATCCTCTTTTTGAGACATGTTTTGATAACCCACTTTTTGAGGAGTGTGGAGAACCTAATAATGAGTCTATAGAGGAAGAACCCTTGATTGATATTCCTTCACTGGTTTTTGAGGATACACCTATTGATTTTCATGATCATATCATCCCTTTGAGTTATTCTCTCATTAATACACCTCCTTTTGAGCCTTATGTTCCCACCCTCCCACCCTTGAAGTTGGTTATTGATGAAGATCCTTTCCTCTTAGAGATTGATACTTTTTCATCTAAGGCACCTTTAGAACTCAAAACCTTTGATATGGACTCTTTTATGGAGATTGATGCCACCATAGAGGATACTCTTGCACATTTTGATATAGAGGTAGACGATAGTGTTTCTAATTTAGAAGAGGAGGTTCGTCTTATTACTACATTGCTTTTTGGGAACATAGAGCCTACACCTCTTCCACAAGACACTATTTCTCTTGATCCTTCTTTTTCTATGCCGTCTATGGAAGATTACCCACCTTTCGATGATGATGATGAGCCTAATATGGACATAATAGTTATGAATGTTTTGATACCTACACCTTCATATTCTCATGATGCTTTGATCACTAAGGGGGAATCTTATATGGTTGATACGAGTTCATCTTCTTATTTTCCCATGAAGGGAAAGGTTTTTGATCCTAGGATACATAAATTTGCGACACCTTGGTTTTCATCTACTCGACTTAAGAGTGTGATTTCGATTGATCTGGGCTTCTTGTATGAGCTTACTTTGTTGATGCTACCTATTTTGGAGTTGTTCGAATGTCGAGATGGAAACTTTGTATTTGATCCTGGGGTGCTTCTTATTTGAGAGATTTTGTTTGTTGGACAAACTTGAGACACGTTGGACCGTTCCATTTATCGAGGCGGATTTTGTAAATCTTATAGTAAATGGCAACGTGCTAAGTTTGAGTGTATCATGTGAGATGTGCTTCAATGTGGATATTCTTTATTCTCCATGATGGTTTCCCCAAGGACAACCTAATTCGGGGCCGAGTCGAGCTAGCGACTTAGGGTTAAAAAAACTCAAGCATTGAATAACTAGGTTAGAAAACGTAGAGTAGATTTTCAATAGGTTAGGTTTAATTAAAAGGATGTTATAGTAGAGTTGAAGTGAAGGGGTGCCTTTCTTTGTCTTTTGGTGTTTGTTTCGAGGGTTGCTCTCTCACATTTCATGCTTGGAGCTTATGGAGGAGGCCCGTGTATCTGGTTCACTTCGATTAGTTTTTGCTATTGTGATATATTAAACACTTGTGCTTAAAATGAATATCCTTTAGTTGTCTCTTCCTTAACTTGGGTTAAGCAAAGTTATCAATGTCATAAGTGTAGCGGAGTTCACTCCAATACTCTTAAACATTGAGGACAATGTTTATCTTAAGTGTAGGGGAGACTTCTATCGAAGTGACCTTACCTAGACCATTGCCTTAACTTCATGATAACTTGAAAATTGATTTTTCAACATTTTTCAAATTTTTGATCTACTTTGGCCACCAAAAATATGCATTCATAATTTTTGCATCAATCATTTTTCATTTGCATAACACATTTGCATTGTATATATATTTCTTCTTTTATTTTTCATCAAAAATATATAAAAAAGGAAAAATATAATAAAACATGGTTTTAACAAATTTAGACTTCTTTGACATATTAGGCCCGCCATGGATATTTTGACTCAACCCGAGTTTGCTTATTTTAGCACTCTCTAGCTAGTATCCTTAACTATGTAGTCCTTCATTGGTCTATTAGGCTAAGCTTCCAACAATTTCATTCTTTGAAATTTTAAATTTGTGGAGAATGGGAAATGATAGAGTTGAAGCAAGTGTAAAAGGGCTAGATAGACTTCATGGCAATTACTTGTGGCTAAACCCTTCTCTTCTTTATCTCTACTTTCTTCGCATGTATATAATTGTTAATAAATAATCAAGTACGGTTTTAATTGGTTTGTAATCTCTTATGCATTTTTGGCTAATCATTTATGGTTGATATGAGTACGTCTTAAGATTCTAAGTTAGCACGTTTTATGTGTACTAGACTTATGTCATGCTCCATATTTATCGGGTGTTTTTCCTTTTCTTCTTTTCAAATTTCTTAGTGAGGAATAAAGAAAAATAAGAGCGGCTTATGAAAAAAAATGAGTGGCTAGAAAAAAAAAAAGAGAAAAAAAAAGAAAAGAAAAAAAAATAATACAAGACTCCCAAGAGGGGCAGTGTGGTGTTAATTATAGTGACTATTGAGTTCCAATATTACCTTGACGGGTTGCGGGGATTCAATAGATTGCTCCAATCCAATATTACCTTGACGGGTTGCGGGGTTGAAGATCCAAAATCTCAAAAAGATGCGGATGTAAATTATTGCGTGAGTTTTATTTTTCTTTCCTTAGCGAGTGTGTAGTTACTTATGAAAGCATGACATGAGGATTTTACACATAAGGCGAATGACTTATTACTCTTAATACGGACTTATATTAATTGTGAGCGGTTTTTCAAGTAATGGATGAGAAGATTACTTAGGATTAAAACCGTGCTTCCTTATTTTTGGATTTTACACTTCTTATATTTCACACTTGAATAATGACAAATTTGCCCACAAGCAATTTGCTCAATTAATAACCGGTTCCACATTTAATTGTCATGAATAAGTTGATGCACTTTTTACTTGTGAATGCAATGATTCCATTTATAAGCTTGGTATGGGGAAAGTGAAACTTGAGGGTGATAAGTATCCATGGTATCCAAGCCCTAATCCAAGTCATTGAATTCTTTATGAGTTATTTCCATCAAAACCATTTCAATAAATTCAAAAAGATATAAATAGAATTGATTCTTTTGCATTGCATTGTATATATTCAAAATCATTCATCATGTAGCATAGCATAGTTTATTAAATCATAAAATGGCCAAGGTTGGTTAATTATGAGGAAAGTGTAATTTAGAGCTTTAAAATGCTGCATTGCATGAGGACATGGCAATGGTCAAGTGGAGGGGAGTTGATAAGTGTGAAAACACTCATCAATAATGATCCATAAACCACTAAAAACACAGTCAAATACATTATATTTAACTTTTAAATGTCAGAATTACGCGTGTATTTGTATTTTGTGTGTTTTAGGTAAAGAAGATACATTTTGGAGCAAAGACACGTTTTAAGGGATTTATTTGAAGAAAAGACGAAGGAAAGGATGAAAGATGCTCCAAGGACCTTATTTGCCAAACTTCCAAAGATAAAGGGCTTAAAGTGCAATTTCTACAATGATAAAGGATGGAAAAGTGATTACTTAAAAGTTTTATAACCATTTGAAAAGAGATTAAAAGAAAAGGACCAAATAGAAAGTTTGAAAAAGTTTACTTATCTTGGTCATTGACCAAGACCGGTCAAATATCACTCACATAAAACACGTCTTCATCTTCCCCAAAGAGAGAGAAAATGAGACGGTTTCATCTCCTTCTATCTCCAAACCTGCAAGTGCAAATCATGAACAATCAAGAAAGAATCAGCCAAAGTGTTTAACTACAAAAATGCTCCTTTTAATCTCCTCTACATGAAGATATAACTCAATTAGAGCAAGAGTTGAAGGCGAAGAAACCCCCAAATTATGATGAAGACGAAGGACGAGTAAACCTCGTATTAAACACGTGTCAATTGCTCATTGGACAAACCACGTCACATCACTCTTCTCGACGGCTATATAAAGAAGACGAGAGCCTCATTTGCAAGCGGTTAGCTTAGGAGTAGATTTACACACAGTAGGTAGAATTAGTTAGTTAGTTAAGAAGCCTTTAATTTTCTTGATAAATTTTGTAACAAATTCTGTTTTTCATCTTAATCAGTTGTAACCGATTTTCTTGTTTCTCCATTAATGAAATTCGCAGCTTAAAGCTTTCATTTTTATCTTCTACATTTACTGTTAACAAGTTTAGAAAAGATAACTGCTCGTTACTGTTACTGTTAGCAAGATTTGAGAAGCTAAACCTTCTCGTTACTGTTTGATTTGTTGAATAGGTGTAACCAATCATATTCAGATTTCATTTTCTATTCTAGTTCATAAGCTGTAATCAGCTTATGAGAAGTTTTGAGCTACAGTCTTAATCAATTTAGAAACTTAGAATGAAGAATCAGTTTCTTTTGTATCAGTAGAGTTAATACTCATGTAGTGGTTTCGATTTCTGCTAGTATTCTAACTCATAAGCTTCTTTTTGGAAATTTTTGATCAAGTCAGTAGATTAGATAATTTGTTCAATTCAATTCAAGTCATACTAGAATGGTTTGAGAGTCTCAAATCTAATTTCTACAAGTTTCGGTTGGAGTTTCTTTTAAGATCGATTGATCAATAAGCTGCTAGCTTATTCAGTTTAGCTCAGCAAGTTTTGAAATCAGTTTACTTTGAGACTTGGATGCGATTCAATTGGTCGTGTTTGTTTTTGTTTGCTAACACTATATACAGATTCGATGTGGATTCGTATATGCTGTATGAGTAGATCTGTTGGAGTCCAAAGTGGAGGTGTGTTCGGGATTTAAGCGAGCTCAGCGCTCCGCTTCACGTCAAAGGACTAGGCCTGGATGCAGGGATTTTTACTCTTTAATTTTCTGCATTAATAGTGTAAAATTTCACTTAGTAGATTCCTTTTAGTGTAAGTCGTTGTGTTACTTGTTGAATTTGTTCATATTCAGTTGCTCATTAAGTGCTAGTTTGATTTTTCTTCGTATATTTGTTAAAGAATTTCTCAATTTTGGTCATCAGCTGTAATAGGTTTTTGGTTTAGAGTATGTTGTAGGTTTATAGTAGTTGTAGTCTTTCATTTAAGCACACTTTGGTTGCCTTAGATAACCTGTTTAATACTCAACATATTTGGGAAGTTAGATTAAAGGTCAAACAGTGTAGAAATTAGAGTGCAGTTTGGATAGTTTACTAGTCAAAATGTGCACTTAATCAGTATCAAATGTAGTGAAATTTAGATGTTCAAATTGATTAATACATTTTCTATAGTTGCCTATGTGTAGCTTTTGACATTTAAATAATCAGTAGACTATTAGTTCAGTCCGATTTTGAGACGAAAAAGCTGCAGATAGAAAGTTCATAATAGTTGGTGTTATTAGACTAAGCAGCTTTGAATTCCATTATATTTGAGTTTTAGTTGTTGTAGTTAACTTGTCAAAAGTTTTCAATAGATTTATTATAAACATGATTTTTAAAATAAAGTCCATAAACGTTTCATCAAAGAAAAAAATTTGGAAGTAAAATTCATTTGTAAAATTCAAACGTGAAAGCTATTTTGTTTTGTTTCATTTCTTTTCAAGTTTTGTCAATGTTCAAATTTGGTCCCTGATTTTGTATAGTATCATTACAATTACCATCCTTTTCAGGTTAGTTACTTGGTAGAAAAAGTTGGTATTTGTAGTCTTATAAATTTGTTTAGTTTTATAAATTTTGATTTTGCATTTTAAATTTGTAGAATAAATTTGTATTTTCAGTTTTAAAATTCGTGCGTTAAATGTGTAATTGCTAAATGTTTTTAGGTTAGTACGTATACGTAGTTTATAGAATATTTTTACCTTTTTAAATGCTTTGTGCCAATTAGACATAAATTCCAAACAAATTTGTATAACCAAAAACAATTAAGTCTTTGCTAGAAAACGTTATATCAATTCGAATCGAGCTGAGAAGACAACTATACTAAAAAACGAAATATTAGATAGATACGATGAGAATTGACTATGGTGTGTAGATTAAAGATTTTGTGTTTGAAATGGTCCAGGAATCAGGTTTTGATTGTGCGAGAGATGCTGGTAACGGAATAGACATGAAAGTGTCACACAAGGATTATAATAGTTCCATTGATAAGTTACCGAAATCACAAAGAGCATGTATATTGTCAACAATTTGGAGTTGTTGTCGAGATAAAACTTATAAAGTCATATCGGTGTGTGCAACTAGAAGCTGGGCAAAAGCTAAAGCGAGTTCACGGGTGAAACCATGTTTGAGCATTTTTGGATACTAAATGTATCCATGAGCCACTCCTTTTATTAATATCCAATTTATTTTTGCTTAATGAGTTAATTTTCAATGTGTTTTATATAACAAACGTGTTTGAGTTTGGATCTCTTTATTTGTTTATATGCTCTCACGGTCCCATGATGCCATTATAAATATATACATTTATCATGATGACATGAACAGTGTTTTATTATTATTTTAATCTTATAAACAGTAACTTCAGTATACATTTATCATGATGATAGTAACAATTTTTTATTATTTTTTTAATCTTATAAACACTAACTGTAGTATTAAAATATTAGATTAAGATAGTGTCGAACAAATATGCATATTTATCATATCTTAATACATATCGCACACACAACACAAACCACAAGCCAAAGAGAAATGATTGATTTTGAGCAACAAAATCAAGATCCAAAATTCGGTTATGGTGTATAGGGGTGGGAATCGGGTCGTGTTAATCGGGTTCGAGTTATTCGGGTCGAGTTAAATTCGGTTTGAGGGTAAAAATAATTTACCCGAACTCGACACGAGTTGAACTCGGGTTAGTCGGGTTCGGGTACTCGGGTCAGGTCTATTCGGGTTCGGGTTAACCCGAATATGGGTAAAATATTTAAAAAAAATTAATTTTTTTAAATAGAAATTAAATAAAATTTATATATAAAAAAAAGAAAAAATCTTACACCCGACCCGAACCCAAATTAGGTATAATTTTTTTACCCAATGTCCGACCCGAGTTCGAATTCGGGTTAGTGGGATTGACCCGATTAACCCAAATTGAAATTTGGACCCGACTAACCCGACCCCAATATGCTCGGGTTGGGTTCGGGTCAGGTCGGAAAAAATACACCCCTAATAGTGTCTAAACTAATATCAAAAATTATTTTTCCTAAATGTCGATCTTCTTCATTTAATCACAACCACGACGACTACCAATAAGCTCCGTCCACTCATAACTCTGGCAACCAAGAGTCTTTAATAACAAAGCCGAAGTAAAAAAAAAATTCTCTATTTCTATAAAGCTTGAAAGTTGTTGAATTTTAGTATTTAACAAAGCCGATGTATGCAACACGCCTTGCATACCTAAGAGTTAATCAAAACCTAACATTAAAAGAAATCAGTGTGTACAAAACACCCTGCGGCGAAGCGCGGTATCAAGAACTTGTCTATACTATTTGTAATATCCAATTTATTATTTTATTATATTTGTATCATTTTGTTAGTTTTTTTATACGCTCACTCATTTGTTTCTTTCTTAAGGCTAATTAATGTAATGGGCCATTGAATTTGGTTATGCTGATGTTTTGGTGACACCACCTTACACGAAACACTTAACTAAATATCTCTAGATGAGTAGTATAGCGAAAACATGACAATCCAAATATAACAATCGAGACGTCTATTCTAGTGAAACTTGACAAACAAGACGCTTATTCTAATTCAAAATCCCATTTTAATGAAAACATGGGAACCATGACACTTTGCCGTTATAGAATTTTTTAAACAAAGCATATCATAACTCTTTGCCATTGTAAAATCTCGTTGGTATGCACGTTGTATTTTGAACGTTACATAAACATGTACCATTATATCGCATATCGTTAAATATACGTCGTTAGAAATTTCCGTCGCTTTGCGCGGGTAATCGTCTAGTATATATATATATATATATATATATATATATATATATATATATATATATATATATATATATATATATATATATATATATATATATATATATATATATATATATATATATATATATATATATATATATATATATATATATATATATATATATATATATATATATATATATATATATATATATGTGTATAATTATGATTTGAAACCACACCCCTAATCTCAGTCATATGTGACATGGCACCTCTAAACCAATAGTATTTTAGAAATCCATAAAATATCACCATTTTCTACGTTTTTTATGATTTGAAATCATAATTGTTTTATAAATCGCGTTTTGAAAACGCAGTTTTGAAAGTTGCGTTTTGATATAGATTTTCAGAAATTATGTAAAAAAAAAGTGTTAAAGGCAAGTTTCGACCTCTTGACCTTATGGTTAACAAGTAAGTAGGTTTACCACTAAGCCAGACTACATTTAATGATTTCTTATCCAAAACAAAGTTAATAAATTCTAAAAAAGCGAATACTCTAAAATTAGAACAACATTCCAAACATACACACATTACGTATTACGAGATTCTTATCAAGATA
Organism: Glebionis coronaria; assembly: GCA_025667525.1. Taxonomy (NCBI): domain Eukaryota; kingdom Viridiplantae; phylum Streptophyta; class Magnoliopsida; order Asterales; family Asteraceae; genus Glebionis; species Glebionis coronaria. Next base: position 211,382 of record JANFOE010001774.1, on the reverse strand, counting down.
ACTGTACCTCAAAACCAACACACGTAAAATAGGTGCGTCTCTTTGTTCTCAAAACCTAATCTCAAACCCTAATGAAATTTTATTTTTTGTTTTGCAGGTTAATTCATCCTGTTAGGTTAATTCAAACCTTAATGTGGTATGTTTTTTCTTAAAACTCTAATAATAATTTTTTTTTATTTTGTGTATGTATGTATATTTATTATTGTTGTTTATCTCACATAACCTACTTCAATAAAAGCCTAATCTCAAACCCTAATGAAAATGTATTTTTTTGTTTTCCAGGTTAATTCATCTTTGTTAGGTTAATTTAAACACTAATGTGGTATGTCTTATCTTATGTTTTTTCTTAAAACCCTAATTATAATTTTTTAGATTTTGTGTATGTATGTATTTTTATTATTGTTGTTTCTCTCACGTAACCTACTTGAATGTTTTTTCCATGGGTTAAGCAATATTCTTTTTTATAACCACAAACCACTTTCAAGTGGAGTTGTATGCTAAAATCAAAGCGTATGATTGTGTTTCACAGGGATAGAAGGAAACTAATTTCAGGTAACACTCCCGGCTACTTAATGTTTGATTAAATCTTACTCGCATTTTTACAGGTGATACGATATCCTAATGTGCACTGCCCAACTTTGTTTCAGCAATGATGCACCCTGATCCTACTCAGCTATGTCAAAAGGCGCTTTAGAATGAGGTAACTTATAACCCAACGCAAATCCAATATGATATCGTTTATTTTTTAGCTTAATTTCCATGCTTATTTCGTGCATCAAAGTGCACATTGGCTACAACTTCACCATGACACTAAAAAGGTAGCCCCGGTTATGATGAATCCTTAACTCGCCTGCAATCCGAACTGAGGACGGGTTTTTGGAGTTAGCTCACCCTCGCGGGATCGCGACCCTTTGTCCCGGCCATTGTAGCACGTGTGTCGCCCAGGGCATAAGGGGCATGATGACTTGACGTCATCCTCACCTTCCTCCGGCTTATCACCGGCAGTCTGTTCAGGGTTCCAAACTCAATGATGGCAACTAAACACGAGGGTTGCGCTCGTTGCGGGACTTAACCCAACACCTTACGGCACGAGCTGACGACAGCCATGCACCACCTGTGTCCGTGTTCCCGAAGGCACCCCTCTCTTTCAAGAGGATTCGCGGCATGTCAAGCCCTGGTAAGGTTCTTCGCTTTCAAATCGATCGATCATTTTTGAATATCTTAGGTGGGCCAACCGACCGACCGAGTTGGGCTGGGCGTCCATGTCACAGAACCTTTCTCTAGCCAAGAATCCCATTATTGATTGAATCGAGGCGGATCCAATTCATTGGCAAATGAAAAATCTACCGTTTTCACACTCAGAAAAACCTAGAAAACAAGTAGCTTAGGATCTTTGGTCAGGTAGCTTAGGGGAACAAGTTCTCGTTTCTATAGCTTGGTTAGCAGATGGGTAATCAATCATAGGACCCTACTTTGAACTAGGTTTGAAACTCTACAAGGTGGGCAAGATGACATATCTATCACCAAGTGCAATGGAGCTTGGACATAACCCATAGATAGAAGTTAGACACATACATCTTGTTCTCTTTCGGATCCTAGTTTCGTTTCTTTTAAAATAAGAAATGATACCTAGATCACTACTCCTCTTACCTTATTAGCTTATCACCAGTGTGGATCTAGGGAAGACAAAGAAGAAAGATGCTTCTGAGACTTCTTGGCCCGTTATTCGTTAGTCATATTGACCAGACTTAGTTAGAAACCTAATATAGTTTGGTAGAATTTAGTAGGGTTAATACATATAAATTCTGGTACGCAAATGTTAGTCTACCTTGCGGTTTTTCACTTAGTTTACTCTATTAGTTTTTGGTGATGTTCTCAAATTTTATATTATGGCTATTGCTTTTCCATTTAGTTAGAATCAACATGCAATCTTGTGACCCTATATTGTCTATATCAGCAGACTGCGGGTAATCTGTTTTTAATATGATCTTTAACTTTCTATGGAATGTCTATAAGTATATATGTTCTTGTACGATGTACATGTTGGGAATAAAATATAGCCAATACACTTGGACGCTGATAAGAGCAATCTGAACGTTGTTAAGAAGAAATCAAGCATTGACAGGAGAAGCGTTGACAGGAAGAAGTCAAGCGTTGATAAGAAGAAGTCAAGCATTGATAGAAGACTTAGTCTACACGTATTATGTTTCTAGTATGTTTCTAGTAAAGATATGATCGACAATGTATTTCTTATGTTTATCTTTACCTAAAATAGCTGATACGTAGACTCTTGTACAAGGCTCCTTAATCTATAAAAGGAGTCCTTTAGGTTTTAGTTTAATATACGTTTAACACTTTCATTCTACGCAAATTCGATTTATCAATCAAAGTGAAAGTTTCGTTTACATTGTTTGTGTTCTTATTTAAGTATTAATTCCGCATAATACTTGAATTGTTACATATACAACAAATTTTCTCTACGTGTTTAACTTGATTTAATCTCGTTTACACAAGCTAAATCGATCTAAGTTTGGGATCAACAAGTGGTATCAGAGCTTGTTGAGAAACTTTGATCTAAAGAACACAAAAACCCTAAATCACCAAAAACCCTAATTTTCAAGAAACCCTAAAACTATAACTTCATGTCTACTCCAGAGTTAACCTCATCCTCCTCCTCAACCCCTAACATCAAGATTCCTATGCTAGACACAAATAATTTTGAGCTGTGGAAGTTTAACTTTGAACAGTATCTTCAAATCCATGACCACACCCTATGGGAAATTATTGAATATTGAAACACATTCGATAAGGCTGGCAAGATTACAGCTGCTATCTTGACAAGATCAACTCAAGGCTCTATTGAAGAGGGTCGAAAAGAAAAACCTGAAGATGGTAGATCTGTCTCAGCTGAGGACATAGCAAAGAGAAGGAATGATATGAAAACCCTAAGCATCCTGAAACTCTCTTTGGGACAAGCCAATCAACACAAGTATAGAGGCTATGATTCTACAAAAGATCTTTGGGCAGCCCTTGTAGTTGCTTATGGTGGTAATGCTGATACTGTACAAGAGAAAAAGAAGCAACTCTTGCATGAGTATGTTGTGTTCAAAGCTCAACCCAATGAAAAGCTAAGTGGCGTGAGAAGCAAACTTCTTGAAATTACAAGCAAGTTGTCCTTTATGGGACAGTGCTTGATGATGTTGATATCGTCACCACTTTACTTAAAAGTCTTGGTGATGCATGGAAGATTGAAGCAAGGTCTATGATCGCTAATAATACTCACAAAAGTTCCACTTTTGATGATGTTTACAATAAACTAAGGCTTGTAGAGAATGAAGTTCTTTTGGATCAAGGAAGCAAGTCTACCAATGGAAATATGGCCTTCTTCTTACATAGTAAAGGTCAATTTGATCAAAGGGAGGCATACATGCACCCCGTTACTGGATCACCTTAAGTCAACGCTGGATCAAGCTTTGTCAGCGCCTCACATTCAGACGCTGACACATACAATGTTGACTCACCAAGAGTTAAGCCTGCTGGTATTGATCTAGATACTGTGTGTGCATACATTGCTTCATTGCCCAATGGTTCAGTGATTACATATGAGGACCTTGAGCAAATTAGTGATGAGCATTTGGAGGAGTTGGACATAAAGTGGAATATGGATCTTGCAAGCATAAGGGCAAATAGATGGAATCGAAGATTTAAGAAGAAGATGACTTTTAATGCTAAGGACACTGCTGGATTTGATAAATCCAAGGTTGAGTGTTATAATTTTCATCGAATAGGACACTTTATGAGAGAATGCAGATCTCCAAGAAGATCTGATGTTGGAAAACTCTCAAGCCAAATCATCAAGGCTCAGGATTCCAAAGTTATGGTTGCTATGCAAGACATTGATGGTGTTGGCTGGGATTGGAGCTATTTGGCTAAGGATGAGGAAGAGAACAAAGCTTTGGTTGCAGAAAAGGAAGAAGAAGAGCATGTTCACTATGCTCTCATGGCACACTCTTCATCTTCATCAAACAATGAGGTATATGATGATGCATTTTGTAGTAAGGGTTGTCGTCTAAATACTGAAAAACTTAACAAAGAAGTTTTAAAATTGACAACAGGTGTGGTTAATGAAAGATGCAAGTTATCTAACTATCAACTTGCTCTTACTCAAACTGAAAAGACTGTAGATGAGTATAAGAAAATGGAGTTTGACCTAAAAGATCAAATCAACATTTTAACTCATGATTTAAATGCTAGTATTGAGGTTAGAAACATCATGGAGAGAGCCAATGGTGCTTTACAGGCTAAGTTAGATGAGGCTATCAAAAACAAAGATAATGTGGATCTTAAAATTCAGAGATTTGATAAAGCTTCAAAAACCCTAGAAAAATGTGTTAGTGAACAAAGGGATTCTAGGGATATGACTGGGATTGGGATGGAAGAGTATGCTGGTGTTCCACCACCTGCTGAGAACTTCTATGGTGTCCTTAGAAAGGACTTGTCTTGGACTGGTATACCAAACTCCAAGAAGAGGAATTCATTCCTCCACCAAGAGTTCTAACCCCAGTAGAGGAATACAAGCAGAAGTTGACTGATTTGGACCAATGGAAGAAAGCCAACCTTACCTTGTTTGTTAAGGGTGGCATGCTTAATGACAACCCAAATGAGTCTACACCCATAAAAGTGACCAATCCTACCACTGGCAAGACTGTTGACCTTGGCTTAAATGTTGATAGAAAACCTAGTATTAAATATGCAGAAATGTATAGAAAATCTAGGTCACCAAAAAGCCAATTAGAGTTATGTCTAGAAAAGCCTGTTATTCTTATGGAAGTTTTTCACATTTAGCTTATAAGTGTGTTAATGCTTCAAAGGTCAACGCTGATAAAAAGTCAAACACTGTCAAACCCAAACCTTTTGTCCAGCAAAGTCCACAAGTTGTTAGACCAGCCCCATTCTTTACTAAAGGGTCTAATACTTATGGACAAAGACCTTTTCAGAAGACCAATACGTGGTCTAACAGACAATGGGTTCCTGTAGCAAACCCTAGGTTCAACGCTGATAAGGGTAGTTTCAGCGTTGACAAGAACAAATTAAACGCTGACAGGAACGTTGCCAGACCAAATAATGGAAAATATATGCAACCTAAGGGAAAGGGGTCTAAAGCTTCTTCTAGCTTGACATGGAGACCTAAGCAAGATCAAAAACCTAATTCAGATGGGATTTCTATGACCTGTAACATATTTCATTATATTTCAAAGGTCATAACAAAACCAATTGGGATTAACTAGGTATTTAATCCAAAAAGGGATGAACAAGGGGTTGTCATAAGGACTAAGTCTGTTCTTGTTGAACAACCAAATGAATCCAAGTCTGCTCAGGCTTGGGTTCCCAAAGAAAACTAATTTGTTTTCTTTATGTGCAGGGCATTCAAAAGCAGGTTAATGATTATGGCTATTGGGATAGTGGATGCTCTAGGCACATGACGAGGAAGGAAGATTATCTTACAAATTTTATCCCTATTAAAGATGGTGACAAAGTGTACTTTGGAGGTGGATATGAAACTATCACTGGCAAAGGCACTCTTCTCACCAACAATTTGCGTTTTGAAAACGTGTTTCTGGTAAAATAACTTGACTATAATCTGTTTAGTGTATCACAAGTGTGTGATAACAAAAATAAGGTTCTTTTCACTGATACTGAATGCTTGGTGTTGAGCAAAGATTTTAAAATACCAGATGAGAAATTCATTGATTATAGAATACATAGGCATAAGGACATTTATAATGTGAATCTTAATGGAATTAGGATGAATAATAATTTGTCTTGTCTATATGTTAAAGCTTCAGTTGATGAGAGTAATCTTTGGCACAGAAGATTAGGGCACATTAATTTTAAGAATATAAATAGACTTGTGAGACATGGTTTAGTTGATGGTTTTCCTGAAAAGGCTTTCCACAATGATCATTCTTATGTTGCATGCCTCAAAGGCAAACAACACAAGGTCTCATTTAAGTCTAAACCTGTGCATTCTAGTTCTAAACCTCTTCACTTACTACATATGGACTTGTTTGGTCCAACTAATATAGAAAGCTTAAATGGTAAATCCTACTGTTTTGTCATCACTGATGATTTTTCTAGATTCACTTGGACTTTCTTTTTAGCCTTGAAAAGTGACACTACTGATACTATGATTAACTTTATGACCCAAATTGAAAAGAAGTCTGGTAATGAGGTTAAGATGCTTAGAAGTGACAATGGTGGTGAGTTTAGAAATAAGTTATTAGATGACTTTTGTGCTAAGAAAGAGATTACTAGACAGTTTAGTGTAGCTAGAACCCCACAACAAAATGGGGTTGCTGAGGGAAAGAATAGAACCCTCATAAAAGCAGCAAGGAGTATGTTGGCTGATGCTCACTTTCCCATTGCTTTTTGGGCTGAGGCTACGAATACAGCTTGTTATGTTCAGAATAGGGCATTAGTCAACAAGATTCATAATAAAACACCTTATGAGTTACTTTGGGGCAGGAAACCTAATATTGGTTTTCTTAAACCTTTTGGATGTCATGTAGTTGTGTTGGACACTAGATGCCTTAGGTAAGTTTAGTGCTAAAGGTGATGAAGGCTACTTCATGGGTTATTCTGTGCAGAGTAGAGGATATAGAGTTTACCTTAAGAAAGAAAAATGTATACTTGAAAAAGTACATGTTAGGTTTTTAGAAAGTAAACCTAGTGATCCTGAAAGTGGTTCAAATTGGTTATTTGACTTGGAACCTCTATCTAGGACATTGAATTATATGCCTATTACTAATCCAAACATTGTGAAGGTAACTTCAAATGTTGTGGAAGAACTAGTTGTTGATATTTCTGGTAAACAGGTTGATGAAGAGGTTGGATCACAAGCAGACAAAACAGCACCCATCCTTGAGTATGTTACCATTCCCATATGGACAGATGCATTTGCTACTGCTGCTGCAGCTGGAAAGGAAAAAGGTGGTCCCCAAGTATCACCAGTTGAGAACATGCATGATCATTCAGGCGCTGACAAAGGAAATTCTGGTGCTGACAAGACAAATTGAGGCGTTGATGGATCAAACGTTGACAGCTTCGGTTTAGGCGTTGACAGATCTTTTGACCATCTCTTTTCTTCCAATAATTTTGAACAAGGTGAACCTTCAAACAAAAATGGAGAGGTTCATTCAGATGATGATGGAAGAGAGTCTGGAGAGGATATTGGTAACATGGAAGATGAGATTGAGGATAATACAATTATTGAAGGAGGGGTGCTCACTTCTACAATAAAAAATCATCCTCCTTCTCTAATTATTGGTGATGTGATGACTCCTGTGCAAACTAGAAGGTCTCATCAGAATCTTGGAGGATTTATAGCCAATATTCACAAGAAGGTTGATACCCCTCTTGTTCAAGCATGTTTGTTTCCCTGTTTTCTCTCACAACAGGAACCCAAGAAGATTTTTGATGCTCTCAAAGAACCAAGTTGGGTGGAAGCAATGCAGGATGAGCTTCACCAATTTGCTATCTAGGATGTTTGAGAGTTGGTTGATTGTCCCAGACATGTCAGACCTATTGGGACAAGATGGGTTCTTAGAAAAAAAAGGATGAGAGAGTCATTGTGGTCAGAAACAAGGCACGTTTAGTGGCGCAAGGTGTAACACCCCCAATTTCGGGTCATGGCAGCGGAAGGGTCATTGGGTGTTACTATCATGGTTCAACCTTAATATCATAGAAAACGCCTCAAAATGAGTCGTTTTAACAAAACATACATCCATTCATTTGTTTAAAGATAAAACAGTTCACACACGGTCCCAAATAGTTTTAAAGTTTACACAACCAACCAAACAATAAAAGTTTCTTAGAATGGACATAGTTTAGAAAAGCGGGCCAAAACGTTTTAATTAAGCAAGCTGCATGAAACCGCCTTCCTTGAGTTCCTTCTTCATGGACCTGAGATAAAACATGCTATAAAAAGTCAACAAAAATGTTGAGTGAATCTATAGAGTTTAAAATTAAATAAACGAACACAAGTATTCTGAATAAACCTTCCGTGGTTGACAATCATGTGGATCAGACATAATTATCGTTGTTATTTCATAAGTCTCGTGAAATTGAACGTTAACATATATTATTTCAGCCCAACACACCTAGCCAAGTGCGTATATTTCTCTTATACAATTGCATCCGATGTTTCATTACTGGTGCATCACAACACCACGCGATAGCTAGTCGCGACCGGACTGGTGTCACCCCGATAGATCTATCCATAGTATTAGCGTTCCTTTTGATTAACAGTTCATGATTCATGGGTCTTTTCAGGCTAAACAAACTTGTATAACAACTTTCATCTAAGCATACAAACGGGTCCTTTGTGTTCAATTTTAAAAGAAAGAGGGTTTACCACAACTTCTCGATGTACCCTTCATTTATTAATAAATGTTTTTCCAATAATAAGGGTTTCCAAAACATCTCGTTGTACCCCTTTTATTTTAATAAAACAAGCATGTTATCCCCCTCGCGGGTTTTATATGTTGATCCCAAACTTAGATCGATTAGCTTTGTGTATACGAGATTAGATCAAGTAATACACGTAGAGAAACCTTTGTATATGCTTTATGAATCTAAGTGTTATGCGGAATTTAACACTTAAACAAGAACACACAAGATGTAAACAAACTTTCACTTTGATTATGAATGTCGAACTTGCTTACAATGAAAGATGTTTACGAACGAAAACTTATATGAAACTTAATTAAACATTAACCTAAAGGCCTTCTTTTATAGACATAAGAAGCCTTGTACAATAATCTACGTATCAACTATTCTAGGTAAAGATAAATATAGAAAATACATTGTCGTTTCTATCCTTACTAGAAGTATTCTAGAATATAATAAACGTGTAGATTATATCTTACATCAGTGCTTGTCTTCAATGTGTCAACGCTTGACTTTAACTTGTCAACGCTTGAGCTGTCAGCGCTTGTATTGTTCTTGTCAACGCTTGTTTTGTTCTTGTCAGCGCTCAAGTGATCTGGCCTTAATTTATTCCCAACAATCCTCCCCTAAACTTGATATCCACTCTTATGATCAAGTTTCTGAATAAGCATTAAGGACTAGGAGGAATCTTACAAACCTTCTCATATTGGTAATGAATAAATCTGATCAAATCTTTTGCCACGTCACTTGAATAATCTATTTCCAGCTGAGTGTCCTTCATCTTTTCCAAAATAGCCTTGGATATGAAATACTGAGCATCCATAAGTAGATACTCAGCAAACTTTGTAGAACTCAAATGGTATACACCAGCAGCTGAATATAACCTCCATTGAAGACCACTGAGGTCATCTTCAAGATCCTTCCATATTGTAGGATCCTCATCTTTTGGTCCACACATTCTTTTGAATGTGGTCCAAAGTTTTATTCCATTAGCTGAAGTTGGTGCTTCAGCCTCATACTTGGTCTCCAGCAACCTCCAAAGGTCCACCAAGTCTTCTCTATCACAACTTGCAAACAAAGATATGAGAGTGGTAAAAGTGTGTACCTCCTTGCCAAATCTGCCAATCTTCCAGAATCCACATTCATCTTCTTCATAGCTAATAATTGGAGTCCTGGAATCTAATGGTAACACTTGCACCATATCTGAAGCTTCTAATGGGGAGAGCTTGAGGCTCTTTCTTATAACTGCTTCACTTGGATATAGTGGATCCATATCTTTTGGAAACTCATATTTAATTCCCTTCTTCACTGGCCTGAGAATCATCATAGCTTTCTTGATTTCCATTTCTTCTACAAGTTCCTCCTTTCTTTCATCTGAAAGAAATCTGAGAGTGTTTGCTTCTTGCACTCTCACCCAAATGGGATAAGCCCTGTTTTCCAACTCATCAAATGTCAAAGCCTTCAACTTCTGATATGTCCATCCAACTCCATGACATCTGAGCAACATAAAGTAGAGCTCCCTTCTATCCCTTTTCAACTCTGAGAGAATATTGCTTGCCTTGTGTTTCAAAATTACCTGACAATCCTTCTGAACTCTAAGAAGAAGCTCCAAACCCCATATTTGATCTGAAATGGTCAAGTCTGGATTATCCATGCAGCTTTCTTCCCAAGAATTGTACATTTGAACCACCTCTGGCATGTCAAAGTTAACCTGTAATTTCAACTCTCTCAGCTTCTCTTTGGCCAACTCATCTCCATACTCAAGCCTTTCAGGTTCTATAATCATTATACTTGAGTCTGAGCTAGCTCCATCACTTTCTTCTTCAGAAGTCACAACAAATGGTGACTTTTCCTTTTCACCTTGTTCCATCATTTGTTCAGCCAATCTTCTATCAAATTCAACTTGAGCTGCATCCTTTGGAACAATCTCTTCTACCATTTTACCCTTACCCTTATCTGATGGTGCAATGGTTGGTAAGGTAGATGGTAATACCTGAGTAGAAACTTCCTTGATGATAGATGATGACTGGGATACATCACCTTCATGTGCAGGTCTGTCAACGCCCAACTTTGTTCTATCAGCGCCCAAAATACTTCTATCAGCGTCCAAATTTTCCTTGTCAACGCTCAAATATCTTCCCTCAGCGCCTTGTGTAACCTCTCTCAACATAGCTGTAAATGATAAATTTAAGTTGGTGGGAGAGATTAAGGACGTATCAAAACCTGTTTGTTTCTTCAAAGATGTAAGGGCTTCAGCAACATCCATTGATTGACCATCCTGGCTGCCCTTATCACTCAGATTTATTTGATCTTCCTCCACTTTGGAAGATTCCTCCAAACCCCTTCTAGCATGATCACTTTCCAAAACAACAATCCTCTCCCTCAATTGCTTGAGTTCAAGGCCTTGTGAGCTGACAATTTGTACTAAGTCTTCATTTTGCTTTTGCAAGCTAATGCAGACTGCCGTCAATTCCAAAAGAGTCATTGGTTCCAGTCTGCCCTCTTCTGAAATGGGGATTTGACCTCCCAAGTCAGATTCATTGGGCATGGATGAGGACTTAATTATGGTGGGACTGCCTTGGCCAGCATCTAAGCCAGAACCAATAGTCCCAGCCTCATCCAGGTCACCAGCCACACTTGTGGTGGTGTTTCTCTCTGCTACATGGCTAGGACCACCAGAGGAGAACACTCCAGTAGTCCTTTGGTGTTTCATCAACCTATATTCAGGGGGTGTGGAAGATGGTGTGGAAGAATGAGTAGATGTGGGTTGGTTAAGGGGTGTTTGGGATTGTGAAGGTTGTGTGTCAGCGTTGGAAATAAGCACATCAACGCCAACATTAAGTGTGTCAGCGTTGAAGGATTCAGAGTCAATTTGCATTTGTTCAAGTGAGGGTAAAGGTGCAGGAATTGGTTCAAGTTGTGGTTGTGGGTCAATTTGAGGTTGGGGGTCTGGTTGGGGTTGTGCTGCTGCAATAACAGCAAGCATGGCTTGGCTTAAAGGTAAGTCTCTATGGGGTGGTGAATCCATCTTCATAAAAATAGCTTTCTTTTGCTTAGGGATCTTATAAAAATCATTGTGATCCCTTGAGCAGTATCCTTGATCATCAAAAACCATTTGCAGAAAACGGGGATAAGCTAAAGTCATTTTTGTCCCCTTGTTTTTACACATCCCCTCAAAAATCATTTTAGAATAGTTATATTTTTGCCCTGTTGCAATGCACACAATAGCACTTGCAATGGATCTATTGATCTCATTGTGTGCAGTACATTTGGGACTCAAACATTGAAGGAGGACATGTATGAGGTACTTCCAGGCTGGGGGAAATTCCTGCTTATGATACTTATTAAGAGTACCTTCATCAGGAAAAGGATATCCCAAAGCCCTAAGCCCTTGTTCTATTTCATTTATGGGAAGGGTGGCTATACCATCAGCATCATCAAGATGCAAGGCTTGGCGTACCAAAGCCTCAGTAACCACCCAAGATCTCCCATGAACAATAGAAGTCAATGTGGTCACTCTATTAACTGTTGAGGAACTGACAGTGTTCCAAAACTGCTTAATGTGTGTGACTGGAATGAGTGGTGCATGAGAAAGAGCATACCTTAAAGGGGATGCGTTCAAATACGCCACCATTTGTGTGTATTGAGGAAACAAAGTATCATCAGCAACAAGATAAGCAATCATGTTGTGTTGTGATCTGAACACCAATTCCAATTCTGTTGGTCTAAACTTTGGTGCCATTGAAGAAAGATGTTAATTTTAAGTGAAGAAGATGAAGTTGATAAGAGAAATTTGTTAGACAAGAATTATAGATACTCTGTTTAAAATAGGAGCCAAATTTATAGGAGAGAAAGAATGCATGTGATTGGCCCAAAAATAGGCAAAGATTTTCAAAAATCAATCATGAAAATATTGAAAAAGTTATAAGTTATCTCATGCATTAAATGAAAGTAACAACTCCTAAAATTACGGCTTGAAAATATGTCAAAAAGTAACAACTGGGTAGGTCCCACTGAGTGTCAACGATCAAAAATAACCTATCAACGCCCAACGGCTATAATCTTGTCAACGTTTGCCTAAAGCCAGGTCAGCGTCCAATTTGGTCACAACAACGCTTGGAAAATTCTTGTCAGCGTCCAAAAATAAAAATATTTTAAAAAGTGAAAAATGACCTTAACAAGTAATTTTTCCTAGAGAAAATAACCAAAAGCTGATAATTATTATAGGGCGGCAAGCACTGTCCAGTTATGCACACTTGCATAAGCAAGATAGACATAACAGTCCTCTAGTGTCCCTTGCTAACCAAAACTCTTAACAACCAAGTTACCTTATAAAATCCTTGTTACTCCCAGGTAAATCCCATATCAAAAGTATTCCCAAGTCTCCCAACAGACCACAACCAATTCTAGGCCAAAAATGTCTTGGCAGCATGCAAAGTTGATATACTATGCATGCTACAGTGCCTCGTGATTTAGTAAAACTAACTCATACTCACATGTGGACACAATCTAGAATTGTGATAAGAGTATCATATAGATACCCAAACATCCTAAAGGTTCCTAAAACCTCCCCTTAAACTATGATACAAAAAGTTTGCTAAAATCATGCATGAACATAAAAAATTTATGTCAAGATAGGAATGAAACATTCCAACCATCATCCATAAATAAAAACTTGTCCAAATGCTTCTCCATTGATCCATAAGCAACTCTGTATCCAATGGTATACTGCTAACACCATCTGCACATTTAGATTGAAAACCACAAAACTAACATTGTTGCTGACAACGCCCCGATAACACATGACAGCGTTGAGGGAAGCTTTGTCAGCGTTAGACAATTATATCGCTGACAACGTTACAAAAACATTTATCAGTGTCCAAGTAACCTTTGTCAGTGTTAGAAAAATATAGTGGAAAATCTAAATCATCAATAAAACCAACAATAATAATGCATCATCCTGTACATACTTTTACAAAAAGAATCCAAAACACATATTATGTGAGATTAACCATTCCAATACTTGTTACCAAGTATTGAAATCTCTCAGCATCAAAAGGTTTAGTTAATAAATCTGACACATTTTCCTCAGTGTCAACCCTATCTGGTTGTATTAAACCTTTCTCAAAGCAATCTCTTATAAAATGGTGTCTAATTTCTATGTGTTTAGTTTTAGAATGATGTACAGGATTCTTAATGATGCATAAAGTACTATTATTGTCAACAAATATCTTAGTATGCATGAAATTATACCCATAGTCCAACAGCTGGTTCTGAATCCACAACACTTGACCACAACATGCAGCTGCAGCCACATACCCTGCTTCAGTTGTAGAATTAGCCACCACTGTTTGTTTCTTGCATTGCCAAGATATTAACCTGCTCCCAAGAAACTGACATCCACCAGTTGTGGATTTCCTGTCAAACTTATCACCTCCATAATCACTATCTGAATATGCAGTCAGCTCCAATGGTGAATCCTTTGGGTACCACAAACCAAGACTAGGATAGCATCTTAGGTACCTAAAGATCCTCTTCACAGCATAAAGGTGACATTCTTTAGGAGTCACTTGATGGCGTGCACAAGCACACACAGCAAACATAATGTCAGGTCTGGAGGCAGTAAGATACATCAAGGATCCAATCATGGATCTATAGTGCCTGACATCAACATCTTTCCCATCTCCAATCTTTCCCCAAGGGTGTTCTCTATCCATAGGAGTAGTATCCCTCTTTTCATGTGGAGAAAAGCCAAACTTCTTCAAGATCTCAGCAACATATTTGTCCTGGGAGATGAAGATACCATCCTCTTTCTGCTGAACTTGTAAACCAAGAAAGAAGTTCATCTCCCCCATAGCACTCATCTTGAATTTGTCTGTCATAAGATTGGAGAAATCCTCACTCATCTTTGGATCAGTAGACCCAAAAATGATATCATCAACATAGACCTGCACAAGCAACACATCCTTGCCTTTCTTCTTTGTAAATAGTGTCTGATCTATGGTGCCCCTCTTGAATCCATTGTCCACTAAATAGGTAGACAGAGTACCATACCTTGCTCTAGGGGCTTGATGAAGGCCATACACAACCTTTTTGACTCTATACACTTTATCTGGATGCTCTGGATCCTCAAAACCAGGAGGTTGCATTACATATACTTCCTCAACAATGGTGCCATACAGGAAGGCACTCTTGACATCCATTTGATAGACTGTGAAGCCCATGCAAGAGGCATAGGCTAGAAAAATCCTAATAGCTTCAATCCTTGCAACTGGTGCAAAGACCTCCTCATAGTCTATCCCCTCCTCTTGTGTATAACCTTGAGCCACTAACCTTGCCTTGTTTCTGACCACAATACCTCTTTCATCTCTTTTGTTCCTTAGAACCCATCTTGTCCCTATAGGTCTGACATATCTTGGACAATCAACCAGCTCCCAAACATCCTGAATTGCAAATTGGTGAAGCTCATCCTGCATTGCTTCCACCCAACTTGGTTCTTTGAATCAAATATTTTCTTGGGTTCCTCTTGTGACAGAAAACATGCAAACAAACATGCTTGCACAAGAGGGGTATCAACCTTCTTGTGTATATTGGCAATAAACCCACCAAGACCTTGATGAGATCTTCTAGTCTGAACTGGAGTCATAATATCACCAATGATCTGAGATGTGGGGTGATTCTTCATTGTGGAAGTGAGAACCCCTCCTTCAAAAAGTCTGGTGTCCTCAACCTCACGCTCTATGTTGCCAATATCTTCTTCATCAGACTCTCTTTGATCAATGTGAACTTCTTCAAGAATATTGGAAGGTCCACCTTGTTTAAAATTGGAAGAGAAAAGATGCCCATAAGTGTTGTCAACGTCTGAATCTTGGTTGTCAGCGTCTGGGCTAATAGCGCTTGAAATGTTGTTGTCAACGTCTGAGCTATCAACGTCTGAATTGGTCTTGTCAGCGCTAGATTTGCCTTTGTCAGCGCCTAAAGAACCATGCATGTTTGTATCTGGTGGTATTTGGAAACCACCATTATCTTGTCCAGCAACACCAGCAGCAGCAAAAGCATCTGTCCAAATGGGAATAGTGACATATTCTAATGTAGGAGATGCCTTTTCTGCTTGTGATCCAACCTTCTCATGAACCTGTGTACCTGAAACATTAACAACTTGTTCCTCCACAACATTTGAAGTTACCTTCACAATGTCTGGATTAGTGACAGGCATATAATTTAAAGTTCTAGATAAGGGTTCAAATCAAACAACCAATTAGGACCACTTTCAGGATCACTAGGTTTATTCTCTAAGAACCTAACATGTACTCTCTCAACTATACGTTTGTCCTCTTTAAGATAAACCCTATAACCCTTGCTCTGTACTGAATACCCCATGAAGTAACCCTCATCACCTTTTGCACTAAATTTACCTAAGGCATCACTAGTATCCAATATTACTACATGACAACCAAAAGGTCTGAGAAAACCAATATTAGGTTTTCTTCCCCAAAGTAACTCATAAGGTGTTTTGTTCTGAATTTTGTTAACCAATGCTCTATTTTGCACATAGCATGCTGTATTAACAGCCTCAGCCCAAAATGCTCTTGGAAAGTGAGCATCAGCCAACATTGTTCTGGCTGCTTCAATTAGGGTTCTATTTTTCCTCTCAGCCACCCCATTTTGTTGTGGGGTTCTAGCAATACTAAATTGCCTATTAATTCCTTTCCTGGCACAGAAATCATCTAGCTTCTTGTTCCTAAATTCTCCACCATTATCACTCCTAAGCATTTTAACCTCATTGCCAGACCTTTTCTCAATCTGAGTGATAAAATAAATAAGAACATCAGCTGTGTCACTCTTCATAGCTAGAAAGAATGTCCAAGTAAATCTAGAGAAGTCATCTGTGACAACAAAGCAATATGACTTACCATTCAAACTTTCTATATTTGTTGGACCAAAGAGGTCTATGTGAAGCATATGAAGAGGTCTGGAACTAGTATGCACCTGTTTGGACTTGAATGAGACCTTGTGCTGCTTGCCTTTAAGACATGCAACACAAGAGTGATCATTGTGGAAGGCCTTCTCAGGCAAACCATCAACTAAACCAAGCCTCACAAGTCTATTTATATTTTTAAAGTTTATGTGCCCTAGTCTCCTGTGCCACAAATTACTCTCATCTACTGAGGCCTTAGCATAAAAACAAGACATATTGGTATTCATTTTAATCCCATTTAAATTCACATTATATATGTCCTTATGCCTAGGTGTTCTATACTCAATATATTTCTCATCAGGGATCTTAAAATCCTTGCTTAACACCAAACACTCAGTATCAGTAAAAAGAACTTTATTTTTGTTATCACATACTTGTGATACACTAAACAGATTATAATCAAGTTCTTTTACCAGGAAGACGTTCTCAAAACGCAGATTATTGGTGAGAAGGGTTCCTTTGCCTGTGATAGTTCCATATCCACCTCCAAAGTATACCTTATCACCATCTTTAATAGGGGTGAAATTCGTCAGATAGTCTTCCTTCCCTGTCATGTGCCTTGAGCATCCACTATCCCAATATCCATAATCATTGATCTGTCTTTGAATGCCCTGCACATAAAGAAAACAAATTAGTTTTCTTTGGGAACCCAAGTCTCAAAAGACTTGGATTCATCTGGTTGTTCAATAAGAACAGACTTAGTTCTCACAACAACCCCATTCTCATCCTTTTTAGGATGAAATACCCAGTTAACCCCAATAGGTTTTGTAATGACCTTTGAAATGTAATTAAATCTATTGCAAGTCATTGAAATCCCATTATCATTAGGGTTTTTATCTTTCTTGGGTCTCCATGTTAAGCTTGAAGAAGCTTTAGACCCCTTGCCTTGTGGCTGCAAATATTTAGGTCTTGTCACGTTTCTGTCAGCGTTAGAATTTGTCCTGTCAACGCTGAAATTACCCTTGTCAGCGTTGAACCTAGGGTTTGCTACAGAAACCCATTGCCTATTTGACCAGGTGTTTGTCTTTTGAAAAGGTCTTTGTCCATGAGTGTTAGACCTTCTAGAAAAGAATGGGGCAGGTCTAATCACTTGTGGACTTTGCTGCACACAAGGTTTGGGTCTGACAACGTTTGACTTTCTAACAACGTTGACTTTCTTCCTATCAGCGCTGAAATTGTTCCTATCAGCGCTGATTTTGGGAGCGTTGACACACTTGTATGCCAAATGTGAAAAGCTACCACAAGTGTAACAGGCTTTCTTAGACACAACCTTAGGTCTAGAAGAGAAGAAGCCTGTTCCATGATTGCTAACTTGGCTCTTGGGTGACCTATTATTCCTATACATCTCTGCATATTTAATGGTAGGTCTTCTAACAGTGTTTGAGCCTAGGTCAACAGCTTTACCAGTGATTGGGTGAGTAACCTTAATGGGTGGTGATTCATTGGGACTTTCACATAGCAAACCTCCCTTAACAAATAAAGTAGGGTTAGCTTTCTTCCACTCATTTAGGTCAGTCAATTTTTGTTGATACTCTTCCACTAGAGTGACAACTCTTGGTGGAGGAATGAATTCCTCTTCTTGGCATTCTGGTATACCAGTCCAAGACAAGTCCTTTCTAAGGACACCATAGAAGTCACCAGCTGGTGGTGGAACCAAAGAGTAATCATTCATCCCAATCCCAGTCATGTCCTTAGGATCCCTTTGTTTAGCTACACAGTCTCCTAGGGTTTGGGTGGCTCTATCAAATCTTTGAATTTTGAGATCAACATTATCTTTATTCTTAATGGCCTCATCTAACTTAGCCTGTAATTCACTATTAACCTTTTTCATGATGTTTCTAATATCCATACTACCCTCTAACTCATGTTTTAAGATACTGATCTTATCTTTTAAATCAAATTCCATTTTCTTGTATTCAGAAACGGTTTTCTCAGTTTCAGTAAGAACTAGTTGGTAATTAGACAATTTACATCTTTCAGTACTCATGTCATCTTTTAGTTTCAACACCTCTTTGTTAAGCCTTTCAGTATTTAACCTACAACCTTTACTACAAAAAGCATCATCATATACCTCATTATCAGATGAAGAGGAGGAGTGTGCCATGAGAGCATATTCAACATGCTTTTCTTCTTCAATATCAGCAACCAAAGCTTTATCCTCTTCAACATCCTTAGCTAGATAGCTCCAATCCCATCATGTACCATCAATTCCTTGAACTGCAACCATAGCTTTGGAATCCTGAGCTTTAACAACCTGACTTGAGGGTTTACCAGCATTAGATCTTCTAGGACATCTGCATTCCCTCATGAAGTGCCCTATACGATGACAGTTGTAGCATTCAACTTTGGATTTATCAAATCCAACTGTGTCTTTAGCATTGAAGGTCATCTTCTTTTTAAACCTTTCGTTCCACCTATTTGCTCTTATACTAGCAAGAGCCATGTTCCACTTGATGTCCATCTCTTCCAAGTGCTCATCATTTATCTGCTCAAGGTCCTCATATGTAATCACTGAACCATTGGGCAAAGAAGCAATGTAAGCACAAACAGTATCCAAATCCAAACCAGCAGGTTTAACTCTTGGGGAGTCATTCTTGAATGTGTCAGCGTCTGAAAAGGAGACGTTGACAGGACTTGTTCCAGCGCTGACATATGATGATCCAGTAACTGGATGCATATAAGAGTCCTTCTGATTGAATTGACCTTCACTATGAGAGAAGAAGGCCATGTTGCTGGTGGTAGATTTGCTTTCATGCTCCGAAAGAGTTTCATCTTCCAACAGTCTTAGTTTGTTGTAGATGTCATCAAACGAGGAGCTCTTGTAAGTATTGTTGGCAAGAATAGATCTTGCCTCAATCTTCCATGCCTCACCAAGACTTTTAAGAAAGGTATCATTGGTGTCAACATCACCAACTTGTGTCCCCATGAAGGACAACTTACTTGTGATGTCAAGCAATCTGCTTCTCACACTACTCAGTTTCTCATTGGGTTGAGCTTTGAAGACAGCATAATCATGCAGAAGTTGCTTTTTCTTTTCTTCCTTAGTGTCTCCATTGCCACCATATGCAACTTCAAGAGTTTCCCAAAGATCCTTAGCAGATTCATAGCCTCTATATGTATGCTGGTTTTCTTGTCCCAAAGAGACTTTCAGAATATTTAGGGCTTTCATGTCAACCCTTTTCTTTGCAATATCATCAGCAGCTACAGCTCTACCATCTCCAGGTTTTTCTTTCTTATCATCTTCTGGGCATCCTTCAACAGCTGTTCTTTGACTAATGGCATCAAGAATCTTTTGAGCCTTATTGAATGTGTTTCCATATTCAATAATCTCCCAGAGTGTGTAGTCATAGATCCCCAGATATTGTTCAAAGTTGAACTTCCATAAGTCAAAGTTGGTTGCATCAAGCATGGGAATCTTGATGTTTGGTAAGGCTGAGGAGGAGGAGGTTATTGCTTCAGACATGATGTTGTTAGGGTTTCTGAGAAAATTAGGGTTTTGGTGTTTTTAGGGTTCTGGTGTTCTTTAAAGATCAAAAGTTCCTCAACAAGCTCTGATACCACTTGTTGATCCCAAACTTAGATCGATTAGCTTTGTGTATACGAGATTAGATCAAGTAATACACGTAGAGAAACCTTTGTATATGCTTTATGAATCTAAGTGTTATGCGGAATTTAACACTTAAACAAGAACACACAAGATGTAAACAAACTTTCACTTTGATTATGAATGTCGAACTTGCTTACAATGAAAGATGTTTACAAACGAAAACTTATATGAAACTTAATTAAACATTAACCTAAAGGCCTTCTTTTATAGACATAAGAAGCCTTGTACAATAATCTACGTATCAACTATTCTAGGTAAAGATAAATATAGAAAATACATTTTCGTTTCTATCCTTACTAGAAGTATTCTAGAATATAATAAACGTGTAGATTATATCTTCCATCAGTGCTTGTCTTCAATGTGTCAACGCTTGACTTTAACTTGTCAACGCTTGAGCTGTCAGCGCTTGTATTGTTCTTGTCAACGCTTGTTTTGTTCTTGTCAGCGCTCAAGTGATCTGGCCTTAATTTATTCCCAACATTATAAAACAAGTAAACATGTTAAAGCGAGGCTATAGACTCACCTTGGTACGATAGTAGTAATGTGACGATCGTCGACGATTTGTGATGCCCGTTAAACACGAAGACCACAACCTACCAAATAAGGCGCGTTCGTTAATAAACGACTCAAGTATAAATAATACTTAAATAATACGAAACTCAATTTCATATAACCATGAAAATCCCGAAAAATTATCAATATAAGTGTACTTCTATACCCTTTTATTCAACACTATTCTTTTAAACACTTGCACTCTCGACATTGACCCGTCGTAAGACGCCAAGTCAACGCAAGTCAAACCATCATTTTACTTCCCTTGGACCAGTAACTAAGTCATTTATATAATGACTTAACACTTGAGTAAGTCACCATGTCCAATAGTGAATACTCAACTCACGCCATACAAGTGTTGAACTACGTGTCCAAAATAACAATCAGCATGTACACTCCAAATGTACACACCAATCTAACCTATCTAGACTTGTCCGATTTCGACGAAACTTGGTGAAAAACTCACACATAATATGAATAAGACTCAGTTTAAGTTTCATTCAAAAATATTACTTCTAAGACCTTCTGCCCGACACACCTTCGTGTTATAAAAACCGGACAGTTTGACGCCTTTGACTTGTAAAACCATTTCGACTAATCTAAACAATTCCGTTTGCAAAACCGACACTCGGGTTTGAAAGTAGACTCATGACCTGAGGTTTAGCTACTTACAAAATCCCTTGAACATTTTTGAAACTCATTCTATAGTCCCCGAGATTCGATCCAAATATCGACAACAATTTTCGGATAGTGCCGATACCCGTCTCCCGGTACACAAATACTAAAAGTAGCATAATTTTTCGCTCGTAATGAGTTAGAAGCTCTACTTTAGCTCAAATCGAAGCTAACGAAAATCTCTACGACCCTATCTTTTTAGTTTACCAACTTTATTACAGTAAGTAATTCAAAAATGGCCTTGAAGTTACTGCCTAAAATAGACCATCTAAAAATCATACCAAAACAAATTTTCAACCCATTCCAACAATTCTTATGGTCCTAATATCATCCTAATATCATACTAACACATCTAAATAACTCCTAACACCCTCAAATTTAATCTCACAAAAATTAAATAAATAAAAACCTTGCATGCAACAACAACCCACTACTAATATAATAATATTAACAACATCCATCATCATAGAAATGGATCAAACATGATGTTATTCATCAAAATTTGAAAATAAAAATTAAATGGATGCATGTGGGAAAAATTTATACCAATATGAAGCTCTTGAAATATCTAGAATGGGTCTTGTCTTAGATTCTTTTGATTCAAAGTTAAAAATCAAAAATCAAAGGGTTTAGGGGTGTTGGAGTGGACGGTTTTAACAAGAAAGAAAGGAGAGAGATGAGTTTTGATAAAAATGAATTTTTAATAAAAAAATGTGTAGTGGAAAAATCTTATATAGTGGGGTGAGGGTAGTTTTTGTCATTTTTGCATAGTTTTGGTCCCAAAATGCAATTAAATAGTTTACAAGGTAGAAAATATAAATTGTAAATTTTAAAAATATTTACGGGGCTCGGGTTTCGTAAAAATACTTTTCGAAAGTTAAAACGCTTCAAGATATAATAACAAAGCTTCGACACGACTTAAAACGCAATTAAATCGAAAACGTCTAAAATATACAATATCGAGACAATCGATAATAAAACGTAAATTTTTGGGCATCCGTCGGTATCGCGATCACTAATAGCTATCGTCATTCGTTAAAACGTAAAACACGAGAAATAAAGATTAAATATAATAGAAATCATTTTTATGATTATTTGAGAATATAATATCGATACATGTCGGTTTTCATCTAATCGACATTCTTACGCTAGTTTCAAGTCATAACCTTCTCGGTTAGTCGATAATTTAAAATTTTCATTAAAGCAAACACGTAATACATAATAGTCGAGATTAAAATAATGACCTGAAATTGAAGGATTGTCACATCATCCCCACCAAATTAGGATCTTCGCCCTCGAAGATCAACTTGCGTTCTTGCCCGATCGCTTGTTGAAATCAAAGAGATGAGGGTAATTCTTCCACATTTGGTCTTCTCGTTCCCAAGTATACTCCGATCCTCTCCGAGAGTTCCATCGAACTTTGACAATAGGTATTCGGCTTTGCTTCAGTTGCTTGACCTCGCGATCCATGATCTCGATTGGTTCTTCGATAAAGTGCAACTTTTTATCAACCTTAACCTCGTCTAACGGTATAATGAGTTCTTCATCGGATAAACACTTCTTCAGATTCGACACATGAAAAGTGTTATGAATCCCATACAGCTCTTGTGGTAGTTCAAGTTGGTATGCCACGGGTCCCACTCTAGATGTAATCTTGAATGGTCCGATATAACGAGGACTCAACTTCCCACGTTTTCCAAATCGTACAACACCTTTCCATGGTGATACCTTTAGCATAACCTTATCTCCCACGTTAAACTACAATGGTTTTCTTCTCACATCTGCATAACTCTTCTATCGGCTTCGAGCAGACAACAACCTATTCTTGATTTGCACAATCATATCCGTCGTCTCTCTAATCAAATCTGGTCCAGTGAGTTGGGCATCACCAGCCTCACTCCAGCTAAAGGGTGATCTACATCTTCTACCATACAGTGCTTCAAAAGGTGCAGCTTTAATACTCGCGTGATAACTGTTATTGTACGAGAATTCGGCCAAATGTAAGTGCTTATCCCAGCTACTTCCAAAGTCTATCACACAAGCACGTAGCATATCCTCCAAAGTTTGGATTGTTCTTTCGCTTTGCCCATCAGTTTGTGGATGATAGGCTGTGCTCATATCCAAATTGGTTCCTAACGACTTTTGAAGTGATCTCCAAAATCCAGAAGCAAAACGACTATCTCTATCGGAAATGATTGAAATAGGAACACCATGCTTGCACACGATTTCCTTCAGATAAATATCGGCGAGTTTCTCCAAACCGAACCTCTCGTTGATTGGAATAAAATGAGCGGATTTAATTAAACGATCGACAATAACCCAAATTGCATCGAACCCAGCCGGTGTCCTTGGGAGTTTTGTGATGAAGTCCATCGTAATTCGCTCCCATTTCCAGACTGGAATTTCAGGTTGGACAAGTAATCCTGACGGCTTCTGATATTCAGCTTTCACTTTTGCACATGTTTAGCATTTCGCGACGTATGTTGCAATATTAGCTTTCATATTCGGCCACCAGTAAAACTTTTTCAAGTATTGGTACATTTTGTCCGATCCAGGATGAATAGAATACTTGGACTTATGAGATTCTAACATAATCAAGTCTCTCAGTCCACCATATAATGGTAACCAGATTCGACCTCTCAAACATTTGATACCATCAGCTCGCGTCTCAAATGTTTCGCCGTCTCCTCTAAATCTTTCGGCTGCAATATTTTCCTTCTTGCACTCTTCGATTTGTGCGTTTCGAATCTGCTCAGGTAAGTCATTATGAACTGTCACTACCAAAGCACACACTCGAATCGGTTTCTCCCTTTCCTTTCGACTTAACGCGTCAGCTACCACGTTCGCCTTTCCTGGATGATAACGAATTTCGCAGTCGTAATCACTCAAGAGTTCAACCCATCGACGTTGCCTCATATTCAACTCCTTTTGATCTAGTATGTATTGTAGGCTTTTATGATCAGTGAATACAGTACACTTCGTACCATACAGATAATGTCTCCAAAGTCGCAGAGCAAAAACCACAGCGCCCAATTCCAAGTCATGGGTAGTGTAGTTCTCCTCATTCTTCCTTAATTGTCTAGAGGCATATGCGATCACCTTTTCACGTTGCATGAGAACAGCACCATATCCTCGAAGAGATGCATCGCAATAAACAACAAAGTCTTCACTTCCTTCAGGTAACGATAAGATCGGCGCACTACAAAGTTTCATCTTCAAGGTTTGGAAAGCTTCTTCTTCATCATCGCCCCACACATACGGTTTATTCTTCTGGGTCAGCTTAGTTAATGGTTTCGATATAAAAGAGAATCCTTCAATAAACCTTCGGTAATAACCAGCCAAACCTAGAAATTGTCGTACTTCAGTTGGAGTAGTCGGAGCACTCCAATTCTTGATGGCTTCGATCTTTTCAGGATCAACATGTACTCCATTTTTATCAATCACATGTCCGAGAAATTGTACAGAATTAAGCCAAAAATCACACTTTGAGAACTTAGCGTACAACTTTTCGTTCTTTAACAAGTTCAAGATAATCCTTAAGTGTTCGGCATGCTCTTCATTGCTCTTGGAGTAGATTAGAATATCATCTATGAAAACGATCACGAATTTATCAAGATACGGCTTACAAATGCGATTCATTAAATCCATGAATACAGCAGGTGCATTAGTCAAACCAAAAGGCATAACCAGAAACTCATAATGACCATAACGAGTTCTAAACGCCGTAATAGGAATATCTTCCTCACGTATGCGAAGTTGATGGTAACCAGAACGAAGATCAATCTTGGAGAAAACACGAGAACCTTGAAGTTGATCAAATAAATCATCAATTCTTGGAAGCGGATAACGATTCTTGACCGTTAGCTTATTCAACTCTCGGTAATCAATACACATACGAAACGAACCATCTTTCTTCTTAACGAATAAGACAGGAGCTCCCCAAAGTGACGAACTCGGTCGTATAAAACCCTTATCATATAGCTCTTGCAATTGCACAGATAACTCCTTCAGCTCGGATGGGGCTAAACGATATGGTGCACGAGCCACGGGTGCAGCACCAGGAATTAGGTCAATTTGGAATTCTACTTGTCTTGGAGGCGGAAGTCCAGGCAAATCTTCTAGAAACACTTCAGGAAAGTCATGGATGACAGGTACATCCTCGGCACGTTTCTCCTTTGATTCCTTCTCCACTACTTTAGCTAGGAATAACTCACAACCTCTTTCGATATACTTACGAGCCTTAATGCACGAAACGATTTTTAGTCGTGAATTACGTTGATCACCTTTGATAACCATGGTCTTGTCATCCAAGGGAATCCTAACTTTCTTTTCTCCACACAAGATAGACGCATTATACTTGGATAGCCAATCGATTCCGATAATAACATCAAAACTTCCCAATTCAACAATCATCAAGTCTATTTTGAAAATACGATTCAAGAGATTAAGAGAACATCCTAGGAGCGCATGATTGGTACTCACTAATTTACCATCCACTAGTTCTACCTCATAACTCGCGTCTAATTCGACCGGTTTGATATCAATTAAGGTACTAAAACTTGTAGACACAAAGCTTTTGTCCGCACCAGAATCAAATAAAGTTGTAGCATAACGGTTGTTCAGTAAAAACGTACCAGTGACAACTTTCGGGTTTTGCTTCGCTTCGGCTTCACCCAACTGATAAGATTTTCCCTGGTTATCTCCACCATGTGCATTCTTCAGAGGTTGAGGGAATTGGTTCCTCATGTGACCTTTACCTTGGCAGTTAAAACTCGTCACTCCCTTCTTTCCTGGTCCCCAACAGTCTTCAGTCTTGTAACCTAACTTGTTACACTTCCCACGCTTAGCACACTCACCAGTATGAGACTTCTTGCAGCGTTGACATCTGGTTCCCTTGTCAGTAGATGCAGTTTCAGTCATCGCATTTGCATTACCCCTCCTTCGGTTTTGATTCCTAATGTGAGATTGACGGTTATCACCACGATCATCACTATCATTTTCAGCTCTTCTTTTATTACCTTCAGAAACACCATCAGCCTTGACTTGGATGATTTGACCCATTAGTTGGTAGGCCATACGAACAGCTTCATCAATATTGTTGGAAATACGTTTTTACGTATTAGAAAGGATCGGTCACTCCAACAATAGTCCATGTCATAGCTCGTAGTTTAGTTATTTACATTCATTAAACAAAGCCCAAAACCGAGCCCATGAAATGTATGGGCCGGCGGCCTAATGTAAACCCAAGCCCATCTCATGGGCTTGGGTATATAAACCCTCTCCTTTGATGGAGAGGGTGTGTGGTTTCATTATTTACACATAGTAAACATTGGTTTTCTCTCTCTAAGTGTGTGTGTAATCCACCATCTCTCTATCTCTTTCTCTCTCTAAAAACATAAGCAATATTTACAATCCTACAAATGGTATCAAGAGCCATGGGATGATTGTTTAGTTCTTGTGTTTGTGTTCTTGATTCTCGCCATTTTTGATCCATTTTCATATGAACCAAAAATTTTTTTTCGTGTTTTTATGGGTTAATCTTGATTTACTTCATCCTATTACTTGTTATAGTGATTTGGTATTGTTATTTGGGTTAAAAACACAAAAATTTTGGTTATTTGATTCATATTTTGGCTTTGAATCTTGATTTGAACGTGTTACTGTACTGTCCGAGAAAAAAGGTACGTTGGAATCAATAGTACGATCTGACTTTGTGTTTGCATAAACCCTGGGGGTTTCTACTTGCGATCCATAGTCACGATCTGGTGTTACGATCTAACTACGATCAAGGTAAGTTTGGTCAGTACGATCTTCGATACGATCCATTAGTACGATAGCAGAGTACGATCCATCAATCCAAGTGCTTAGTATGATCCTTCAGTACGATCCATCACCACGATTGTAGAGTACGATCAAGGTTTCATTCAGACTACGATCACTGCCTGTGATAAGGGAGTGCGATCAGGGTACGATCGTTGGGTACGATCTGGGAGTCCGATCTGAGTGCGATCATAGGGAGTGCGATCTCAACTACAATCTGAGTACGATCATAGGGAGTACGATCACGACTGCAATCTGAGTACGATCGCGACTGCGATCTGAGTACGATCACGACTGCGATCTGAGTACGATCACGACTGCGATCTGAGTACGATCACCACTGCGATCTGAGTACGATCCAACATTTTTTCAAAAACGTGTTTTTGAAAATTTTTAATCGTGTGTAATTTTGACTTGGATTTTTTGGTTTATCGAGGACATAATTTAGGGGATTTTAACATTATTTCTCGGTTTTAACACACTACAACAAACACATTTACTTTCTTTCATTGATCGATCAACTTTGTAAATCTTCACTTATTGAAATGGAGTACACATCTCTGACGGATAAGTCCATCCTCTCGGGTACGGATAATCGTCCACCAATGTTGGTGAAGACTATGTATGAGGAATGGGCTTCCCAAATGGAACTTTATATGTTGAACAAGGAGAATGGACATCTAATTTGGGCATCGGTGCTCAATGGACCATTAGATTATGGTACAGTGACGGAAGGTACGACCACTCGTCCTCGCACAACGGGTGAGTTGACTGGAGATATGAAGATTCAAGATAAATGTGATAAGTATGCTACAAACATCATACTCCAAGCCCTTCCTCCAGATGTATACAAACTCGTCAGCAAACATAAATTTGCCAAAGAGTTATGGGATAGAATTCGGGTTCTAATGCAAGGCACCTCGTTAACTAAACAAGAACGAGAGTGTAAGCTTTATGATGCGTTTGATTAGTTTGCCTATGTGCCAGGGGAGACTCTCAATGACTACTATATGAGATTTACCCTATTGTTGAATGAGCTAAATATTTATGGCATGGCAATTCCTACCTTTCAATTGAACACCGAGTATTTGAACACTCTTCCTCCAGAATGGAAAAAATACGTGACGGGTGTTAAATTGCCTAAGGACTTGCATAACACCAATGTGGATCAACTTCAAGCTTTTCTTCAACAACACGAATGCCATGTGATCGAGGCTCGGTTGTCTACACCTCAAGTTCATGATCCACTTGCAATGTATGTTTCTCAACAAAACATGGCTTATACTTATCAACAACCATCATACTTGCAGCAGCCACCACCACACATCTATCAGCAACCACATCAACCATCTTATCAACCACCACTGATGCCACAACAAGAATATCAACAAAGTGTTCATCAACAATCTTTTCCACAACAACCACAATATCAGACATCACCATCACAAGCCAACACTTCTCCATTGGGCTATACTCCTCAGCAAGGATATTTTCCAATAGAAGCACAACCAGCACAAGCTTTCTTCTCTAATGAACTTCCACCAATCCAAGAACCGGTCTTTACTCCAAATGATACGCCAGCTGATGTACTAAACCATCTCACAACCTACTTGTCAAAACTTGTTTCAACTAGAGGATTTCCACCAACAAACAATCAGCTTCGCACCTCATCAAATCCTCGACAACAAGCCACTGTTCAAGATGGTCAAGTGACGGTGAAACCTATTCAGGGAAGGCAAAATTCATATGGACCTCCTACAAGGACTGGGAACAATCAAGCTGTGAATTCTCAAGCTAGTGGAAATGGGAGTCCTATTGGTCCTAAGAAGGTTGTGACTTGCTACAATTGCCGAGGACAAGGTTATGGCTAGGGAATGCACTCAGCCGAAAAGGAGGAGGGATGATGCATGGTTTCGTGAGAAGATGTATTTGGTTGATGCTCAGTCTAAGGGGAAGATTTTAGATTCAGAGGAGTTGGCATTTCTTGCAGACCCAGGGGCAGCAGATACTGAAGGCATTGCAGTCGTTTCTACTTCTAATGCAGCTTATCAAGTAGATGACCTTGACGCATATGATTCTGATTGTGATGACATTCACTCTGCCCAAGCCGCTCTCATTGCTAATCTCTCTCACTATGGTTCTGATGTCATCAGTGAGGTACCAACCACATCTAATAATATTGATGATAACCAACATCAAGTTGGGCATGAAAATGACAACCTCGAACAGCATTCGGGGACTAGTAACTCAAATGATGTGGTACCCAATCCAACATATTTGAGTGAACCTCAACCAAATGCTACGACGGGTATGGAATCTTATGCTCAACATGATTTGGTCATGGTGCCTAAACATATTATTGATCAAATGCATATGGCCCTCAGACAATCCGTAGATACGAATTCCACCCTAACTGCTGAGCTTGCGTTGCATAAAGAAAAGGTCAAAACTTTTGAAATGGTCCCTCAAGAAGAGAAAATAACATGTTCTGAATTTGACCAATTTCGTTTTGAAAAGATTGAACACTTGAAAGAAATAGAATCATTAAAAGCTAATCTATCCAATCAATTAAAAGAAAAAGAGTCGGTTGTCAATGATTTTCAGAAACTTAAAATGGATTTCGAAATTCTCGAGTCTAAAAAGGTTGAATCGGAAATTAATGCTACCAAACTTCTTAAATTCAAAGAACAACAGCTTTTAAAACAATACGCTTCCATATAAAAGGTTCATCTTTTAACTAAATCATTTCAAGAACTCGAACTTAAGAGTCTTCAAGATTTACCACCTAATCCCGGTTATGCAAAACAAGCTCAGGAATATATTCCCGGTATTTATGATATGACCATAATTGGCAAATCGAAAGAAGCACCTTATGTTCGTAGTACTGAGAAGACACAATCACTTGCGGATGAAACTCATTCTAAAATGCTTTCAAAATTCCATACAATTGATTATGATCAACACAACAAAGATCAATTTTCGAAAAAGACACGCATTCGCTTACAAAAGGAATTAGCAGAATTAACAGTTCTTGTGCCCCAAAGTTTGTCAAAGGAAAACCTTCCTAGTACGTCTCCTACACTTGTCAAAAAGGATTTAACGAAGTTAATCCCACCGGTAAGTAAGGCGTCCGTTAACTTAAATGCGGTTCACGAACACTTAGCCGATTTTGACAAGGTCATTTTGGAACGTACGACGGCCACGGCCATAACGGAAGGTGAATGGAACTTTGAGCACACTAGAGCTGCGTTTCGAGATGAAATTGTTCCGTTTGTAGACAATGTTAAAGCTTGTCTTCGTAATATTGATCAAGATTTGTTTTTGGAAATAGAAGAAGTTAGACGTGTTTTCAATGAAATGGAAGATGCTTATGAAAACAGTTTACTTGAAATAGAACGGGTTTCACGCCAAAATGATTTGCTTCTGAAGCAAGTGATGTCTCATGATATAGTTTCTGTCTGTGTGAGTGAAAGTGTTGATAATGATTCTATTGTGCATAATGTTGAATCTGTGGATAATGTGGTAGATAGTACTTGTCACGAATCTGACGCTGAATTTTTAAAGCTTCAAGATTCATATTCTTCGCTTTCAAAACGTTTTGATGAGATTCAAACACGTTGTATTTCGCTTGAATGCAAGCAACAATTTATTCAAGAAATCTTTGAAACGTCATTCGAAGGTGTTCATATCGATGATGCAAACTTTGAAAAGAATTTTTGATTGAATTTACAATCCAAACAGCGTCAGCCAAGTAACAAGGTTGCTCAATCCTTGCCGAAAGACATAAAGAAATCTAAGGAGCTTAAATGTGTGAACGTACTTGAGGCCGCTGAGAATTTTAAACTTGATCTAGATAATCGAGTTTCCAAGATTTTGTCCAAAGTTGATAACTTAAAACAGAAAAATACACGACTCTTCGATTCAGTAAAGCCCGCATGTGCTAATACCACTACACAGAATCAATCATTGATTGAACAATTGAATCGAAAGTCGGTGGAAATATCTGATTTGAGGGAACAAATTTGTGATAAGAATCTGGTCTTGGCTGAGTTAAAGGAAACACTTCGTACTCTAAAAGGTAAGAATGTTGTGGATAACGCAGCCACTATCTCAGCATCGTCCTCTAGTGCAATCAAAAGAACCCTTATAGCCGTCACACCACTTAACAAGGGCCCTAGGACTAAACCATCTCAAACTGTGGTCAATAAAGATAAGGCGGAATCAAAACCAGCTTCTAATATTCCTGTGTTACCTTCTACAGGAGTAAGCACCACTACTAAGGCTCAAAGATCTAAGCTTAAAAGAAACAAGAAGAATGATAGGATCTTGCCCCCATCTAGTAGTCAAGTGAAGAAGAAAGTAGAAGCCCATCCTAGGAATGTTATTTCTGTTTTGAATAAAAAGAATCATGTAGCTAAACCTAAAGGCTCTGCGGTTGTGCAGCGTTCTAAGCCTACTGTGAATTCTAATTTGAAATGTTGGAATTGCAATGAATATATGTTTTCTAGTCGTCATGATTCTTGCCTTATTGACCATGTGAATGAGATGCATGCCCGGAAAAATGGATTAGAATGGAAACCGACTGGGAAAGTGTTAACCCAAGTTGGTTGGATGTGGCGCCCCACTGGTAGAACTTTCACTATAGTAGGAAATATGTGCCCTTTAACTAGGATCACTCCCACTGAAGCGAAGAAAGCGTGCCCTTTAACTAGGAGTACCAAGGCTACCAAAACACAAGCGTGTCCTTTAACTAGGAACACCGACACTACTGTAGGAAACAAGTGCCCTTTAAATAGGTCTACTCCCACTGTAGTGCCCGCGAATAATCCAAAACGTAAGAAAGTTGGAACAGTAAAACCTGTTAGTGCTAAAACTCACATTAGAAAACGCAGGAAATCTAAGGGTCTCAAAAATGTTAGCAATTCTGATAATTCTATATCTGTATCTGCTAACACTCCGGAACCAATAGTTTCCAATGCATTGTCTACTGTTTTTATTGAAAACAGGTGGTCCAAATTGTTCTCTGGTATTTGGACTCTGGTTGCTCCAAGCATATGACCGGAGATCGCTCTCAGCTCAGAAATTTCGTCAGCAAGTTTCTTGGGATGGTTCGATTTGGAAATGATCATATTGCTAAGATAATGGGTTACGGTGAATATCATATTGGGAATGTTATAATTTCAAGAGTGTATTACGTGGAAGGTCTCGGTCACAACTTATTTTCTGTGGGACAATTTTGTGATGCAAACCTAGAAGTTGCTTTTCGAGAGCATACCTGCTTCATTCGTAATTTGGAAGGGGTTGATTTATTGAAAGGTACTCGAGGGAATAATTTGTATACTTTGTCTCTACAAGACATGATGGCCGCTTCTCCCGTATGTCTTCTCTCTAAAGCATCGAAGACTAAGTCATGGTTATGGCATCGACGGTTATCTCATCTTAACTTTAACGCTATTAATCACTTGGCGAAAAACGACCTTGTTCGTGGTCTTCCTAAACTATCATTTCACAAGGATCATTTGTGTTCCGCGTGTACAATGGGGAAAAGCACTAAGAAGTCATACAAACCCAAGACTGAAGACACCAACCAAGAGAAACTTTATCTTTTGCATATGGATCTTTGTGGGCCAATGCGTGTTGAATGTCTTAGTGGCAAAAAGTACATCCTCGTCATTGTCGATGATTACTCTCGGTTTACATGGGTGAAATTTCTTAAAGCAAAAAATGAGGCACCTAAATTCATCATCGGATTTCTCAAGATGATTCAAGTGCGTCTCAACACTACTGTCTGACGCATTCGTACATATAATGGAACCGAATTTGTGAATCAAATCTTGCGTGATTACTATGAAGAAGTTGGCATATCTCATGAAACATCAGTTGCACGCACTCCACAACAAAACGGTGTCGTTGAAAGGCGAAATCGCACACTTATGGAAGCTGCTCGAACGATGTTAATTTACGCAAAGGCTCCATTGTTTTTATGGGCAGAAGCAGTATCTACAGCAGTGTACACCCAAAACCGGTCACTAATTCGTAAACGCCATGGTAAAACACCTTATGAGCTTCTCCATGGAAAAGTACCAGATTTATCATATCTTCATGTATTTGGTTCTCTTTGCTATCCAAATAATGATGGTGACAATTTGGGAAAACTTCAACCAAAGGCTGATATTGGTATTTTCATTGGTTACGCACCCGCAAAGAAGGCTTACCGAATCTACAACCGTAACTCTCGCAAGATCCTCGAAATATGAATGTTGATTTTGATGAGCTGACAGCAATGGCTTCTGAGAAAAGCAGCTCTGAACCCGCACTTCATGAAATGGGACCCAGTAATATTAGTTTTGGTCTTGTCCCAAACAACCCTACTTCATCATTTATACCACCTACTAGGACTGAATGGGATACGTTGTTTCAACCGTTCTTTGATGAATTCTTTACTCCTCCAACTATTGTTGCTCCAGAACCTGAGGTAATAGCTCCGGTAACCGAAGTTGTCGCACCAGCAACCGAAGCACAATCAGATACATCTGCACCTACAGTTGGTCAAGATATACCATCCACAAGTAATTCTCAACCAACACATGTTTCAACTACCCATGTCATGCCTATTGATGATGAAGAGGATGATGATGATCACGATTTGGAATTCGCTCAAATGCGTGAACTTCCATTCTTTGGTGTACCAATTCTCGACCCTAATCAAGCCGGGTCGTCCACCTCAGAGGAAGCTCCAAATACAGTTTACTCCAATCCACGGATTCGTGAACATGACAGCAAGTGGACAAAGGATCATCCTATAGATTCTATTATTGGTGACCCTAATCGTCCGGTATCCACACGAAGTCAGCTACAAGAAAATGCAATGTTTTGTCATTTTGATGCGTTTCTCACTGAAGTTGAACCTAAGACATGGCAAGAAGCTTTTACTCAATCCTGTTGGATAGAAGCTATGCAAGAAGAACTTAATGAATTTATACGTCTTGAAGTATGGGAACTTGTCCCATGCCCGGATCAAGTGCAGTTACTCACTTTGAAATGGGTTTACAAGGTGAAACTCGACGAGTTAGGCGGAATATTGAAGAACAAAGCTAGACTAGTAGCTCGTGGATACAAGGAATTATTGGGCATCGACTTTATGGAATCCTTTGCGCCTGTTGCCCGTTTGGAAGCTATTAGACTATTCCTCGCTTATGCAGCCCACATGAATATGATCGTCTATCAGATGGATGTGAAGACGGCATTTCTTAATGGTGAACTCATGGAAGAGGTCTATGTTCAACAACCGGATGGTTTTGTGAATCCTAATTATCCTAATCATGTGTACAAGCTTAAGAAGGCTCTCTATGGGTTGAAGCAAGCTCCTCGCGCATGGTACGATCTATTGTCACAATTCCTCATTACACAAGGCTTCGCAAAAGGCAAGGTGGATCCTACGCTGTTCATTCAGAAACGAGGTAAAGATATGATTATGGTACAAATATATGTTGATGATATTATATTTGCAGCCTCGACCCAAACCTTATCCGATGAGTTTGGGACACTCATGTATTCCAAGTTTAAGATGTCGATGATGGGCAAGGTATCATTCTTCTTAGGTCTTCAGATATCTCAGTGTCCCAGAGGCATCTTTATCAATCAATCCAAGTATGCCCTTGAATCGCTTAAGAAGTATAAGATGGAATCTTGCGACCCCGTGGATACTCCAATGGTGGAACGAACTAAGCTTGATGCAGATCCACATGGAATTGCCGTTGATCCGACACTTTATCGTGGAATGATCGGTACTCTTCTGTATATCACAGCTAGTCGACCTGATCTTCAGTTTGCTATATGTATGTGTGCCAGGTATCAAACTAGGCCTACTGAATTACACTTAGCTACTGTTAAAAGGATCTTTCGATATCTTAAAGGAACCATTAATTGGGGACTTTGGTATTCGAAGGACTCTTCTATTGCACTAATGGCATATACAGATGCGGATCACGCGGGTTGTCAAGATACCAGGCGTAGCACGAGTGGAACTTTGCAACTACTAGGAGATCGACTAATCAGTTGGGCATCGAAAAGGCAGAAAAGCGCTGCAATTTCAAGTACGGAAGCAGAATACATAGCTATGTCCGGTTGCTGTGCTCAAATTCTTTGGATGAGATCGCAATTAACCGACTATGGTCTAGGTTTCAACAAAATTCTGATGTACTGCGACAACAAGAGTGCAATTGCCTTATGCTGCAACAATGTTCAATTCTCCCGGCCGAAGCATATTGACATTCGCTACCATTTCATCAAGGAGCAAGTGGAAAATGGAGTAATCGAGCTTTACTTTGTCCGATCTGAGTATCAATTGGCGGATATTTTCACGAAGGCTTTAGATCGCGCTCGAATTGAATTTTTGGCCGACAAGCTAGGAATGAGAACCTTCTCGCCTGAGACTCTAAAGGAACTAGCAGATGAAGCGAAAGAATAGTCTTGGTAAAACTATTCTCCGTATCCTTGGTGATCATCTGTATATATTGTTTATATTTTTATCCACAAAAGCAAAATACAAAAATATAAAACCATATAAAAACCATAAAAAATTGAAAAATTCATAAAAATCTAAAAATAATTTTACTTTATTTATCAAAGGCATGTCTTTTGGTACGATAATATTTACGGCCTTAGAAATGTTGATTAATATCGACACGACGCCATAAATAGAGTTCGTACAAAAGTTGTAAATATTTCATAAAACATGCCTATATGGCTTGTAGTTATTTCAGACTTTAACCCGGTTTTCACATTAAAGTCAAGTATTTCTTATGAAAGCTTTGGCTCACAACGGGAATTAATTTTCTCGGGCAAGGTTTACGTTAAAACCTTGTAAGGGATCAAGTTTACTTTATAACTTGGTCTAACATAAATCTATGTACGTTTCAGTGCATTTATTTGTTAAAACAAGAGAAGTCTTGTTTTTATGAAGCTATCATCTCTACAACCATTGCTATCTACAATTGGTATCTACATACTCGACGATGCGACTACTCAACTGACGACTACAGCTCTTTCGATAGAACACGGGTCAACAATTGAGGGGGAGTGATAACTCAATTTTACTCAGGTTAAAAAGATTAAAGTTCGTATTCTCGGTGTCTAATCGAATTGATCTAGGTTCTCTATGTGACTATATTGTTCTTTGGTGAAACAAATATTTTTGGTTGTTTATAAATAAAATATGCAAAACAATTAAAGTAAAAGTGCAATTAAAGTAAATCTAAGTCTAATTAAAATAATGGTGCAAGTATTTAAAACGTGACTGAAATTAAAGGGCACTAAACGTAAATGACGCAAACTTAAATCTATCTAAGGCAAACTTAAAACGCAACTAAAACTTAAACTAAGGCAAGACTAAAATTTAACTAAGGCAAAGAAACTTAAAGTGCAATTAAAATAAAGGCGGGAAAAATAAAGATTGAAAATAAAAGACTGAAATTAAAGAACAGATACTAAAATAAAACTGAAAGAAACCTTGATTCGGAAGTTCTGAGTTGATCCGGAACTTTTTGAGTTCCGAATGAACCTATCTTGATCCTGAACTCCTTGACTCG
The DNA here is from genome assembly GCA_025667525.1 of Glebionis coronaria. Classification (NCBI taxonomy): domain Eukaryota; kingdom Viridiplantae; phylum Streptophyta; class Magnoliopsida; order Asterales; family Asteraceae; genus Glebionis; species Glebionis coronaria. Next base: position 174,712 of record JANFOE010001774.1, on the reverse strand, counting down.
GAAGACTTCCGGATGAAGCCCCTTGGTTCGGAACTTTGGAGTTCCGAGTGAAGCCTTCTTGATTCGGAACTTTTGAGTTCCGAATAAATCTTCTTGATCCGGAACTTTTTGAGTTCCGAATGAAGTCTATTGGTCCGGAACTTTTTGAGTTCCGAATGAACAATGCTGACTCGAAAGTTTTGCTGATCCGGAACTCTTCCGGATGAAGCCTGATTGAGTCGGAACTTTCCCTTGATCCGGATGTTTGAGACTTTCGAATGAGCAAGTCTTTACTCGGAACTTTTGAGTTCCGAATGTACACTCTTGATCCGGAACTTTGAATGTTCCGGGTGAAACCCACTGGTTCGGAACTTGGAAAGTTCCGAATGAACAACCTTTCTTGCCTTGGCTCGGAACTTTTCCTGGGAATACAGAAACACAGAAACAAACTTCCCGAAGAACAAGGGATCACAAATACACGAATCTAACAACAAATTTAACCAAAATCAAACAAACGATTTAATCAAACTGATAACGAAACATCAATAATCATAAACAAACAATTTAAATCAACAAAACAAACAAATTTAACCACAATAATCAAAAACCCATTTGATCAAAATAAAGAACATGAACATGAACACAAACATAAACATAAAAATCAAAGATTAAGAAAGGTAGATGAGAGATTAACAAGATAAAGTAAAGATTGACAAAGATTAAATGAAAACTTACTTGAAATTAAAGGAATTTAATGTGCAAGACAAGGTAATTAAATTGACAAGTATTTAAATGACAAGGAAATTAAAGGTGCAAGGTAAGTAAATGGTGGAAGAGCTAATTTGTCAATTTAGCCAACAAAGAAAATGTTTAACAACTAATGACTATTTATAGGGGAGGATTAAGGAAGCTTCCTCCCCTCCTTCATTTCTTCTTAATTGCGAGATTAAGTCCCTCCTTCTTTTAATCTTCATTAATTGCATCATTAGTCCTTTTCTTCTAATCTTCTTTAAACTTGGACTTAAAGGACTTTTGGCTTCGGTATTTCTTTGAACTCGTCTTTAAATTCTTCAATAAGATAGACTTGAATTCTTCGGCTTTTGATAAACTTCCGTCTTTTGACTTTTTCTTCGATAAATCTTCAGAATTGGTCTGGGACTACCGTTCTTTTTGCACTCTTTACTTCTTGACTTCGTCTTTCATCTTTTTCTTCAATAAAAGTCCGTAAATGCCCGTGAATGTCCGTGTTTTCTCCACTTTTCACCTTTTCGTCCTAAATCACAAAAAAAACACAAACCACCATAATTCTGACATAAAAGACATAAAATACACGTTTTGGTCCGGTTATTATTGTAATTAAGTGGTAGAAAAGATGTGTGTTTACACACATATCAAAATCCCCTACACTTGACCATTGCAATGTCCTCATGCAATGCATTAGTTACAAAGCACGTTTACACTTTTCATCATAATCAATCCATAGTGGCCTTTATTAAAGAAATAGAAAATTAAAAACATACAAAATAAAGAAATCAAAAGCATACCTTGGGTTTTGGAAATGTCATGAATAATCATCATCCTCAAGTTTTCACTTTCTCCAAACCAAGCTTAAAAACGAGATCATTGTTATTATAAGTTAGTAAACTATCACGAACTCATGTGGGCCAATTACTCACTTAGACTCCCTTATTCCTAGGGGTATCTCTTATATTTTATTATTGTCTTGAATGATCACGAGGACGCATTTTTGACTTATTTAGATAGTTATTTAGTCCAAAAATAAAGTGAACGATTTAATCAATAGTTAGCTAAAGGACAAAATCTTTTAAAACTGCTTCTCGGGACTTCATAAAGTTCATATCTTGGCATAACTCGCTTCGCGATTTGAGACCTTTCTCGGACCGATATTTGGCAGCGACTTCATACTTCAAACCTTGAGAGACGTTCATGAATTTATGGTCTTCTCTTCATTATGGAATTTCTTCACTTGAAGTTTTGAGAGATTCATACTTGGACCACGACTTCTTCATTTTTCTCCAATCTTTATTTTGGATTTTGATATACAACGATCCGCCTCCTTTTATGACTTGGATCTATTTATCCTCGTACCTTGTTAGGGTCTTTTCGGATACACTTCTCCATGACTTTTGGGGAGTATTTGCTTTTCGTCGTGTGTCTCGATCCTTCATATTGAATTTCGATAAATGATTCTTCACATCACTTAGGATCTTTAGCAACAAAATATAGCTCTCATGCCTTGTTAGGGCCTTTTCGGACTCGCCAATCTTCGCATCCCGCTTCAATAAGTTATGCCTTGGCTATGAACTCTAATCCATACCGAGCAACTTTTAAACGATCTTGGGCTAGAAGCTAAGTAACTTTTCAAATCGTACAACCTTATTTATTAGCAGATAAATTATTTAGCAAGCGATGGGAGAATAGGCTTATAATTAACTCACATAAATTCACGAAAGAATACCGAACTTATAATTGGCTCTATCATCTCTCGTTCTCCACAGTTTAAAATCTCAAGGAATGAGACTCGTGGATACTTAGCCTATTAAATCAAAGTTTTGGGTTTTCGAGTCGCCTATAGGATCTTGCAAATTCTTAGACTTTTTCAAGTTTAGAAATCGCATTTTAAAGTTCCCTTGATAAACGACTCTCTAGGATCAATTATAGGAACTTGCGAAAAGTTCTTGTTCTTAACCCGTGAGAGTTAAGACTTTCGCGTTTTATAGCTCCCTATATAAAAGCCTAGCAAAACTTGACTTAAACACGTTAAGGATACTAGCTAGAGTAACTTAGGTAAGTAAACTCGGATTGAGTCAAAAGATTCACAAAGTTTGAAAATTAAAACCACTTATTAAACATTTATTCTAATAAGGCGAGAAAATAACTATATAAAAAGGAAAAACTAATAGGCCAAAATAGATCAAAAATTTTGAAAAATGTCGAAAAATTGATTTTCCGGTTAAAATGAGGACAAATACAAGGAAAAGGCCACTTAACTTCGATAGAAGTCCCCCCTACACTTAAGATAAACATTGTCCTCAATGTTTAAGCATGTGGGAGTAAACTCCCCTACACTTAGGACATTGTGCACTTTGTTTAAATCTCGCTAAGGAAAAGACAACTAAAGAGATTCCTATTTTAATATTGAGAAAATATAAAATAGTGAATCGAAAAGAGTTTAGGATAGAACCGGGAAAATGTAGAACACGGAATCACGGATCGTCAAGAATCATCAAGAGTGGATCTTTGAAGCTCGAATCCCTGATTAAGAAGTGAGGAGAGGAAATAGCAAACCAAAGGGTCTCCCCTACACTTATGATAAAGAAAGCGAAAAGATAGATGCATGGGTTGCCTCCCATGAAGCGCTTGGTTTTTGTTAACCGAGTCGTGAGCCTGACTCGACCTTGATCATCAACGGAAGAAGCGTGAAACATATCCACCAGGATCAAAGACATAGTTTTCGTCCATCAAATAGCACAAGCTTAAGGCGAACAAGGCAAGACAAAGAAGAAGTGGCAGGGCTCCCTTAAGCAGAGATGGAGCACGGTGGAAGCAAGGGTGAAGTGGTGCAAGCATGTCTTCAAAATTTCCAAAGATTTTTCCTTTTATTTCATCAGGTGGATACTGAGATGGCTTAAAGACTTCAATACCGGGGTCGAACACCTTTTCCTTTAAGGGAAAATAGCACTCAGGCTCAGCCGAGTGTGAAGAAGATCCTCAAAGAAGCACAACCTCGTCCTCAGAAGGGGGACAAAGAGGTGTCAAATCATACGTACAACGGATATTGGTGTCAACCGGTTTCTTCTCCTTTGACAGAATGTTCTTCAAATCCAAAGTAGGATCAAGACGATAATCTTCAAAGTCATAAGGAGGGGCATCACTCTCATGAGGGAAGTAAGTGTTGAGAAATTCAGAGAAGTCTTCCTCAAATGAGTAATCGTCCAAAGTAGGATCGAGTGATGGCGTAGGATCTTCATCATGTGAAGAATCGCTCGAGAGAGTATCGGCCTCATCAAAATCATCATATGTGGGCAGCTCGGGATACTCAGAAGTACAATCAAAATCATCCGAATCTGAGCTAGAATCATCATCATAAGCATCAAAGACCGGTGGAGAATCATAAATGGGAGAAGCGTCCAAAGTAGAGCGAGAATCATCCACATTATCTTCAAAGAGTGGATTATCAGTGGAAGACTCGAATAGAGGATTGTCATAGACGGTAAAGTCATCGCGCACATTAATCATATTCACTGATTCTCGTCCATAGTATTTGCCTGTAAGCTTCCCCATTTTGAAAATTTGTGAGTCATTTCCGACTCTTAAGATTAACTCACCTTCGGCAACATCCACTAAAGCACGTCCGGTTCTCAAGAATGGCCGACCAAGTATTAAAGGAATACGATGGTCCATTTCATAATCAACTACGACAAAATCGACCGGGAAAGTAAATGCGCCAACTTTGATGAACACATCTTCGGCTATACCAACGGGGTAAGCGAGAGTGCGATTTGCAAGTTCAAGAGTCATCTTTGTTGGAGTGGGGTCGGGCAATGATAGTGTTTTCCAAACACTCAGTGGCATCAAATTAATACTAGCCCGAGATCAGCAAGGGTAGTAAATTCTTCAGTTTTGTTGAACACGCAAGGCAACACAAAACGACCGGGATCTCCTAGCTTTTCCGGAAGTTCTTTAAGAATAACTGCAGAGCAGTTTTCATTTAAGCGTGTGTTGGCGAGTTCAATCAGCTTCTCCTTCTTGTTAAGCAATTCCTTAAATGCTTTAACAAATTTGGGCATGTGGACAAGTGCTTCGAGAAAACTAATGCTGAAGCCCATTTGAGAAATCATATTGATATATATTTTGTCACTTGAGAGTCCTCCTTTGTTAGATCGTTGGTCTTGCCTAAGCGAGAAGGGTATGGGATTTTGGGTTTATAGGTGGAAGGTGAAGGTGTAGTTGGTAAAGGTTGAGATGTTGAAGGATCCTTCCGAGATACATCGTCATGACGAGGCGGAGACGGTAATGGTGCACTAATACTAGGTGTAGGAGGAGTAGCAATACATGGTGGTGGAAGAGGTGTAGATGATGGTGGTGGGATTGGTGGTCCTATGATGGTGACTCCACTACGAGTAGTAATAGCACTTACATTGGCTCGCGGATTAGTGACGGTGTTTGAAGGTAGAGAACTTGAAGTAGAAGGTTGAGCTGTGGGCAAGAAACTAGCCAACAGATTCTTTAGTTTAGTCGTTTGAGTGCTGAAGGAGGATTGAATATTATCACGAACCTCGGACCTTATCTCATTTCCTTGCTTCATGATATCTCCTCGAAGATTGATAATTTGGCTTTGCAGATTCTTGATTTGCTCACCTTGGGTTCTCATTGTGGCTTCAACATCGGGATTAATGGGTGGGGTTTGTTGGGCGGGTGGGTGATAAGGATTAGAAGCTCTTGGTGGGATTTGGTTGCTTCTATTGTAGTTGTTGGCGGGGTTTTGGTTTTGAGGAGAAAAACCGGGTGAAAGGTAATTGTTGGATCGGTAACTCAGCAGATTTCTATCCCCTTGTTGTCGAGCTTGGTAATTTTCCGGTGGATAATTACCGTAAGCCGCATACACATTTTCCGGATTTCCTTGTGTTGAAGGATAATCGGTGTATGAGTGAGGACCGCCGCATGTTTCACAAGGATTAGCAACCGCTTTAACTTGTTGTTGTTGGTTTGAAGCGAGAAGCGTAATACTTTTGCTCATTTCGGTCATCATGCGGGTGAGTTCGGTCATATCAGGGTTTGCTGAGGTGGAGGAAACATTGACTCTCGGATTGTTCCTTGAAGAAGCAGAGGAATCCCAGTTTTTGTGGTGAGTAGTCATGTTCTCAATTAACTCTCTACACTCCTCGGGTCTCCTTTTCATGAATGTGCCACCAGCGGCTGCATTAATCGTATCACGATCTCGAAAAGTCAAACCGTTGTAGAAAGTATCGATTAAGGTCACAGGGAGCATGTTGTGGTTTGGACATCTATCGATCAAGACATTATATCTCTCCCAAGCATCAAAAAGAGATTCATCGGGATCTTGCATGAAACCGCTGATCTGATTGCGAAGGCTCGTGACCATGGATGGTGGAAAGTAGCGCGACAAAAAGCGTTGAGTCATATCATCCCAAGTGTGAATATAATTCTTCGGGAGACGATCAAACCATTTCTAACATAAATCTATGTACGTTTCAGTGCATTTATTTGTTAAAACAAGAGAAGTCTTGTTTTTATGAAGCTATCATCTCTACAACCATTGCTATCTACAATTGGTATCTACATACTCGACGATGCGACTACTCAACTGACGACTACAGCTCTTTCGATAGAACACGGGTCAACAATTGAGGGGGAGTGATAAATCGATTTTACTCAGGTTAAAAAGATTAAAGTTCGTATTCTCGGTGTCTAATCGAATTGATCTAGGTTCTCTATGTGACTATATTGTTCTTTGGTGAAACAAATATTTTTGGTTGTTTATAAATAAAATGTGCAAAACAATTAAAGTAAAAGTGCAATTAAAGTAAATCTAAGTCTAATTAAAATAATGGTGCAAGTATTTAAAACGTGACTGAAATTAAAGGGCACTAAACGTAAATGACGCAAACTTAAATCTATCTAAGGCAAACTTAAAACGCAACTAAAACTTAAACTAAGGCAAGACTAAAATTTAACTAAGGCAAATAAACTTAAAGTGAAATTAAAATAAAGGCGGGAAAAATAAAGCTTGAAAATAAAAGACTGAAATTAAAGAACAGATACTAAAATAAAACTGAAAGAAACCTTGATTCGGAAGTTCTGAGTTGATCCGGAACTTTTTGAGTTCCGAATGAACCTATCTTGATCCTGAACTCCTTGACTCGGAAGACTTCCGGATGAAGCCCCTTGGTTCGGAACTTTGGAGTTCCGAGTGAAGCCTTCTTGATTCGGAACTTTTGAGTTCCGAATAAATCTTCTTGATCCAGAACTTTTTGAGTTCCGAATGAAGTCTATTGATCCGGAACTTTTTGAGTTCCGAATGAACAATGCTGACTCGGAAGTTTTGCTGATCCGGAATTCTTCCGGATGAAGCCTGGTTGAGTCGGAACTTTCCCTTGATCCGGAAGTTTGAGACTTCCGAATGAGCAAGTCTTTACTCGGAACTTTTGAGTTCCGAATGAACACTCTTGATCCGGAACTTTGAATGTTCCGGATGAAACCCACTGGTTCGGAACTTGGAAAGTTCCGAATGAACAGCCTTTCTTGCCTTGGCTCAGAACTTTTCCTGGGAATACAGAAACACAGAAACAAACTTCCCGAAGAACAAGGGATCACAAATACACGAATCTAACAACAAATTTAACCAAAATCAAACAAACGATTTAATCAAACTAATAACGAAACATCAATAATCATAAACTAACAATTTAAATCAACAAAACAAACAAATTTAACCACAATAATCAAAAACCCATTTGATCAAAATAAAGAACATGAACATGAACACAAACATAAACATAAAAATCAAAGATTAAGAAAGGTAGATGAGAGATTAACAAGATAAAATAAAGATTGACAAAGATTAAATGAAAACTTACTTGAAATTAAAGGAATTTAATGTGCAAGACAAGGTAATTAAATTGACAAGTATTTAAATGACAAGGAAATTAAAGGTGCAAGGTAAGTAAATGGTGGAAGAGCTAATTTGTCAATTTAGCCAACAAAGAAAATGTTTAACAACTAATGACTATTTATAGGGGAGGATTAAGGAAGCTTCCTCCCCTCCTTCATTTCTTCTTAATTGCGAGATTAAGTTCCTCCTTCTTTTAATCTTCATTAATTGCATCATTAGTCCTTTTCTTCTAATCTTCTTTAAACTTGGACTTAAAGGACTTTTGGCTTCGGGATTTCTTTGAACTCGTCTTTAAATTCTTCAATAAGATAGACTTGAATTCTTCGGCTTTTGATAAACTTCCGTCTTTTGACTTTTTCTTCGATAAATCTTCAGAATTGGTCTTGGACTACCGTTCTTTTTGCACTCTTGACTTCTTGACTTCGTCTTTCATCTTTTTCTTCAATAAAAGTCCGTAAATGCCCGTGAATGTCCGTGTTTTCTCCACTTTTCACCTTTTCGTCCTAAATCACAACAAAAACACAATCCACGCATAATTCCGACATAAAAGACATAAAATACACGTTTTGGTCCGGTTATTATTGTAATTAAGTGGTAGAAAAGATGTGTGTTTACATACATATCAGGGAGCAACTGTCAAGCATTCAGAATCTTCGATGCCGAACGTGCCAAGTTCACAAGTTGGTGTCAAGACAACAATACCAATCGTACGTGTGGTGTCAAGAGATGACTTCAGACGTGACGAGGCGACCAACATATGATGCCAAGAACCATTTGATTTTATCATATGATGTTCTCATCAATCAGGTCCAACCTTGTCAATTCTTTTTAATTTGGTGAATATGTGATCTTGTTACAAATCAATATCATATCTCACACAGTTGGTATCATGAAGATAAAACGGACTCGCATTTTTCTTCCCAAACCCTTTGTTAAAACTACATTAAATCAATTGATATTAAAAACATCGATTGGGTTAATATTTTTAATATGGGGGAGAAAATGTGATTTCATATGGGATATTATCACAAATGGTTTGACTTAATGTGCTGGCTCATCCCGACATGTGCGAAATGTTTTCGAATATCGTGGCATATGTTAAGGGGGAGCAAAATGGATTTTCATGGTGACATATACTTACCCGAAACCCATTTGTTTCACGACGATGAAGATTGTGGTGACATAAGGATGGTAGGATAGGTTAAGTCCTATGATTCTTCTAGAACCGGAGGAATCTTCCCAAGGACATTCCATAGCTAGAAATAGTAGTCCTTAGGAAAGTTGGAGAAAGATTGTGAACGTAGCTGAATGCCGACCAAGTACTTAAGTTAGCATTGGAACAATCACAACAAGGTGCTAGTTATGACGTATTGGTAAGCATTGAAGGGGTTGAAGAATGAAAAAGAATTGTAAAGATAAAGGGTGTAAAGAAAGAAGCCCTCCTTACAACTTTAGGCAGAAACCGGGTCAACACATATGCTATTGAGATCATTTTAATGATTCTCGATAGTGAAGACAGACATCATAGACCCAGTGATGCAATGCACAACCCATCCCAGCTAACTCAGATATCTCTCAAAAGGTATTTGTTTTAATCACACGGAGACAACATGTTATCTATTGATTTATTCACTCCGAATAAATTGGTATAGAAAAGGTGGCACTCCTCTCCAGCCTCCGATCACTAAAATCCAAAGTGCACGATCGAGTCTAGAGCCATTTGAGATCATCAAATATCTCATTAGGACACACTTTCATAATTCCTTGCTTCTTCATACACTGTGAAAAGTAAGAAAGATTTTAAGAGTCCTACGCAAAATCTTCATGATCTTGCCTGAACATCCGAGTAATACGAAAGTATTTACAATGAAGATGGAAATCCTTCTTGAGCGAATATCAAAAAGCTCATGGTAGGTGACTTGTGCGATTCTTTATGAATCAAACTTGTGATAACTGGAAAGCAGCAGCTGTTTAATTCTTAACTGAATTTAAACACGTTACAGGCCTCTATGCAATATCTTAGTGATCTTGCCAGAACACTCAGAGTGATACCTTAGTGTTCACAGTGATGAGTGGAAATCCTTCTAGTGTTAACCTCAAACAGCACTTGGTAGGTAACTTGCAAGATTCTATACGAATCAAGCTTGTGACAACTGGAAAGCAACGATGGTGCGGTTCTTAATTGAATTTCACTTGTTCCAGGAACATGAATTGACGGCTTCAGATCATGCGGATATTATTATCCAAATGATTCACTCTTTATGTTCACAGTCAGCTTTGGACGGTCGAATAAAGAGAACGGGTTTACCCGCGAAATCCTATCAGGAAGTTACTTAATTGAAACTATCTGTCACGGGTACGATATCTAATATCGTCCAACGGTCCTCACCGACCGGAGGTAAAATGCTACCGAATTAGAATGAAATGTTCAAAGCCATTTCGTTCGTGTCTACTTATGTTGCGGCATTTGAAGACGGTGGCGTTGCAGAATCCAAGAAGAAGTCGTCCCCGCATGCTTATACTTTACGCACTTAATATCTCATTTAATTCAAGAAAGCCTAAAAGTTAAGTCTTCCGCTGTATCGGACTCTGAGGCTTTCAAGAATTACGAAGGTATAAGTATGTGGGACATGGCGTCACGAAGAGGCGAAGATCACAAGTGATGGATGCACGAGATCAAGGAAAGAGATTAATGCTCAAGATTGATATCAAAGATCACATCAGCATGTTCACCTGAAAAGAAAAAGAAAAGGAAAGACGAAGACTACGAGCTCAAGACAAGCATAGTATGCTAGGTTTATTTCATTATTGTAACTCGGGTAACGCCCTTGTTTGGAGTGACCTCCCTTAGGGGGAGATTGTTGTAAATACGTTTTTACGTATTAGAAAAGATCGGTCACTCCAACAATAGTCCATGTCATAGCTCGTAGTTTAGTTATTTACATTCATTAAACAAAGCCCAAAACCGAGCCCATGAAATGTATGGGCCGGCGGCCTAATGTAAACCCAAGCCCATCTCATGGGCTTGGGTATATAAACCCTCTCCTTTGATGGAGAGGGTGTGTGGTTTCATTATTTACACATAGTAAACATTGGTTTTCTCTCTCTAAGTGTGTGTGTAATCCACCATCTCTCTATCTCTTTCTCTCTCTAAAAACATAAGCAAGATTTACAATCCTACAAATATTAGCAGGTTTAGATGAGGTCACATCACCACGGATGTTGGTCGGTAAGCCTCGAATATACTGCTCTACCTTCAAGTATTCTGGGTTAACTTTGTTTGGACAAAGTAGAGCAAGTTCATGGAATCTGTTTGTGTATCCATCGATGTCAGTACCCTTCAGTCTCAGCTGATATTGTTCCTGTTCTAACCTCTGAATAACACTCCTTGGACAGAATTCCTCAGTCATCCACCTTCTTACTTCAACCCAAGGTGTTGCATAAGCAACATCCATACCCATTGATGCCATTCTTCCATTCCACCAGGTTAATGCTCGCCCTTGAAGAGTAGCAGAGGCAAACATCACCTTATCTCCTTCCTCACTTCCACTAAATCGAAACACGGATTCCAATTTTTCAAACCATTGCATTAACCCAACAGCACCTTCAGTACCCTTAAAAGTTGGAGGTTTGCATTTCATGAACGAGGTATAATTGCACTTCTTGTTTTCAGGAATCACTGGTCCATCAGCATCACCAGTTCTAGCACCAGCATTGCCAGCTCCCGTATTACCAGCTCCAGTATTATCGGCTCCAGTGTTACCAGCTCCAGTAGTGCCAGTTCCAGTGTTGCCAGCCCCAGTATCGCCAGCTCCACCAGATCCACCAGCTCCACCGGATCCACCAGTTCCACCAGACCCACCAGATCCACCAGATCCACCAGCTCCACCAGATCCACCGACTCCATTATTCAAATTTGCCATAAATGCATTCATAGATATCTGAAATTGATCAGCTACTATAGCACGTAACTGAGTCTCAGTCAACTGTTTTGGTGGCATGATCCTGTTACATAATTCACATCAAAATGAGTATTCATTCAACGCTTGTGATAACAAAACATAAAATAAGAATAGATAGATGAAAAGAAACAAGAATGGATGATAGAATAAAGAATAGAATTTAGACAAGGAACGAAGATTCACTAGGAATGAGTCAAAAGACAGGGATTTCTATTGTGACAATCAGCGTCGTTTGTAAATCACGTATTAGTATTATAATAATCAAATAATAAACATTTATAAATAAATGTAACTTCATTATGCTTCAAGCATAATTAATAATTAAATATGTATAACATATATATACTTTTCTTATTCTCGTCCATTGGCAACTCGGAGGTTTCGCTTGCAGATGTTATAGTCAAAAGATTTCAAAATTTTATTTTTGGAAAATCTTTTCGTTCTCTATAACTTGAGCTCTGATGCCAATCTGTAACACCCCCAATTTCGAGTCATGGCAGCGGAAGGGTAATTGGGTGTTACTATCATGGTTCAACCTCAATATCATAGAAAACGCCTCAAAATGAGTCGTTTTAACAAAACATACATCCATTCATTTGTTTAAAGATAAAACAGTTCACACACGGTCCCAAATAGTTTTAAAGTTTACACAACCAACCAAACAATAAAAGTTTCTTAGAATGGACATAGTTTAGAAAAGCGGGCCAAAACGTTTTAATTAAGCAAGCTGCATGAAACCGCCTTCCTTGAGTGCCTTCTTCATGGACCTGAGATAAAACATGCTATAAAGTCAACAAAAATGTTGAGTGAATCTATAGAGTTTAAAATTAAATAAACGAACACAAGTATTCTGAATAAACCTTCCGTGGTTGACAATCATGTGGATCAGACATAATTATCGTTGTTATTTCATAAGTCTCGTGAAATTGAACGTTAGCATATATTATTTCAGCCCAACACACCTAGCCAAGTGCGTATATTTCCCTTATACAATTGCATCCGATGTTTCATTACTGGTGCATCACAACACCACGCGATAGCTAGTCACGACCGGACTGGGTGTCACCCCGATAGATCTATCCATAGTATTAGCGTTCCTTTTGATTAACAATTCACGATTCATGGGTCTTTTCAGGCTAAACAAACTTGTATAACAACTTTCATCTAAGCATACAAACGAGTCCTTTGTGTTCAATTTTAAAAGAAAGAGGGTTTACCACAACTTCTCGATGTACCCTTCATTTATTAATAAATGTTTTTCCAATAATAAGGGTTTCCACAACTTCTCGTTGTACCCCTTTTATTTTAATAAAACAAGCATGTTATCCCCCTCGCGGGTTTTATAAAACAAGTAAACATGTTAAAGCGAGGCTATAGACTCACCTTGGTACGATAGTAGTAATGTGACGATCGCCGACGATTTGTGATGCCCGTTAAACACGAAGACCGCAACCTACCAAATAAGGCGCGTTCGTTAATAAACGACTCAAGTATAAATAATACTTAAATAATACGAAACTCAATTTCATATAACCATGAAAATCCCGAAAAAAAATAACAATATAAGTGTACTTCTATACCCTTTTATTCAACACTATTCTTTTAAACACTTGCACTCTCGACATTGACCCGTCGTAAGACGCCAAGTCAACGCAAGTCAAACCATCATTTTACTTCCCTCGGACCAGTAACTAAGTCATTTATATAATGACTTAACACTTGAGTAAGTCACCATGTCCAATAGTGAATACTCAACTCACGCCATACAAGTGTTGAACTACGTGTCCAAAATAACAATCAGCATGTACACTCCAAATGTACACACCAATCTAACCTATCTAGACTTGTCCGATTTCGACGAAACTTGGTGACAAACTCATACATAATATGAATAAGACTCAGTTTTAGTTTCATTCAAAAATATTACTTCTAAGACCTTCTGCCCGACACATCTTCGTGTTATAAAAACCGGACATTTTTACGCCTTTGACTTGTAAAACCATTTCGACTTATCTAAACAATTCCGTTTGCAAAACCGACACTCGGGTTTGAAAGTAGACTCATTACCTGAGGTTTAGCAACTTACAACAGCCCTTGAACATTTTTAAAACTCATTCTATAGTCCCCGAGATTCGATCCAAATACCGACAACAATTTTCGGATTGTGCCGATACCCGTCTCCCGGTACACAAATACTAAAAATAGCATAACTTTTCGCTCGTAATGAGTTAGAAGCTCTACTTTAGCTCAAATCGAAGCTAACGAAGTTCTCTATGACTCTATCTTAATAGTTTACCAATTTTATTACAGTAAGTAATTCAAAAATGGCCTTGAAGTTACTGCCTAAAATAGACCATCTAAAAATCATACCAAAACAAATTTTCAACCCATTCCAACAATTCCTGTGGTCCTAATATCATCCTAATATCATACTAACACATCTATCTAACTCCTAACACTCTCAAATTTAATCTCACAAAAATTAAATAAATAAAAACCTTGCATGCAACAACAACCCACTACTAATATAATAATATTAACAACATCCATCACCATAGAAATGGATCAAACATGATGTTCTTCATCAAAATTTGAAAATAAAAATTAAATGGATGCATGTGAGAAAAATTTATACCAATATGAAGCTCTTGAAATTTCTAGAATGGGTCTTGTCTTAGATTCTTTTAATTCAAAGTTAAAAATCAAAAATCAAAGGGTATAGGGGTGTTGGAGTGGACGGTTTTAACAAGAAAGAAAAGAGAGAGATGAGTTTTGATAAAAATGAATTTTTAATAAAAAATGTGTAGTGAAAAAATCTTATATAGTGGGGTGAGGGTAGTTTTTGTCATTTTTGCATAGTTTTGGTCCCAAAATGCAATTAAATAGTTTACAAGGTAGAAAATGTAAATTGTAAATTTTAAAAATATTTACAGCGCTCGGGTTTCGTAAAAATACTTTTCGAAAGTTAAAACGCTTCAAGATATAATAACAAAGCTTCGACACGACTTAAAACGCAATTAAATCGAAAACGTCTAAAATATACAATATCGAGACAATCGATAATAAAACGTAAATTTTTGGGCATCCGTCGGTATCGCGATCACTAATAGCTATCGTCATTCGTTAAAACGTAAAACACGAGAAATAAAGATTAAATATAATAGAAATATTTTTTATGATTATTTGAGAATATAATATCGATACCTGTCGGTTTTCATCTAATCAACATTCTTACGCTAGTTTCAAGTCATAACCTTCTCGGTTAGTCGATAATTTAAAGTTTTCATTAAAGCCAACACGTAATACGTAATAGTCAAGATTAAAATAACGACCTGAAATTGACGGATTGTCACACAAGGATATACACAAGAAGAAGGGATGGACTATGAGGAGGTCTTTGCACCTGTTGCAAGGATTGAGGCTATAAGGATTTTCTAGCCTATGCTTCTTGCATGGGCTTTACAGTCTATCAAATGGATGTGAAGAGTGCTTTTCTTTATGGCACAATTGCAGAGGAGGTTTATGTAATGTAGCCTCCTGGTTTTGAAGATTCAGAAAATCCAGACAAGGTGTATAGAGTGAAGAAAGCTATGTATGGACTTCATCAAGCCCCAAGAGCATGGTATGGCACATTGCCCACCTATCTGGTGGAAAATGGATTCAAAAAGGGCACCATAGACAAGACCTTGTTTACAAAGAAGGCTGGTACGGATTTCTTACTTGTACAGGTCTATGTGGGTGATATCATCTTTGGCTCTTCTAGTCCAAAGATGAGTGAAGATTTTTCCAAACTCATGACAGACAAGTTTAAGATGAGTGAAATGGGAGAGATGAACTTCTTTCTAGGGTTACAAGTTCAGTAGAAATAAGATGGTATCTTCATCTCTCAAGATAAATATGTGGCAGAAATCTTGAAGAAGTTTGGTTTTTCTCCACATGAGAAACGGTCTAGTACTCCTATGGATAGGGAACACCCTTGGGAAAGATTGGAAATGGAAAAGAGCTGGATGTCAGGCATTATAGGTCAATGATTGGTTCATTGATGTATCTCACATCTTCAAGACCTAACATTATGTTTGCTGTATGTACATGTGCACGCCATCAAGTGACTCCCAAAGAATGTCATCTTCATGCTGTCAAGAGGATTTTTAGGTACCTTAGGTCTTATCCAGACCTGGGCTTATGGTATCCAAAAGATTCCCCATTGGAGCTTATTGCATGTTCAGACAGTGATTATGGTGGTGACAAATTTGATAGAAAATCCACAACTGGTGATGCCAATTTCTTGGGAGTAGATTGATATCTTGGCAATGCAAGAAACAAACAGTGGTGGCCAATTCTACAACTAAAGCAGAGTATGTTGCTGCAGCTGCTTGTTGTGGACAAGTCTTATGGATTCAGAACCAGCTATTAGATTATGGGTATAATTTCATGCATACCAAGATTTTTGTAGACAATAATAGTAGTTTATGCATTATTAAAAATCCTGTACATCACTCTAAAACAAAACACATAGAAATTAGACATCATTTTATAAGAGAATGTTTTGAAAAAGGTTTAATACGACCAGATTGGGTTAACATAGAAGAAAATGTGTCTGATTTATTAACTATACATTTTGATACTGGAAGATTTCAATACTTGGTAACAAGTATTGGGATGATCAATCTTTCTTAATATGTGTTTTGGGATCTTATTGTAAAAGTATGTACAGGATATGCATTTGTTATTGGTATTTATATAAAATTAGATTTTCCACTTTATTTGTCTAACACTAACAAAGGTTATTTTAACGCTGATAAGTGTTAACTTGACGTTGTCAGCAACATGTTAGTTTTGTGGTTTTTGATCTAATTATGCAGGCGTTTTTAGCATTGTACCATTGGATACAGAGTTGCTTATGGATTCTTGGAGTATTATTGGAGCATTTTTCAATTTATGGATGATGGTTGGAATATTTATATTCCTATCTTGACATAAATTTTTATTACATGCATATTATTTGGCAACTTATGTATCATAGTTTAAGGGGAGGTTTAGGAACCTTTTCGGTCTTTTTGGGTATTCTTATAATACTCTTATCACAATTCTAGATTGTGTCCACTTGTGAGTATGAATTAGTTTACTAACTCATGAGGCACTGTAGCATGCAAAGTTGATATACTATGCAGGCTGCCAAGACTTTTTGGCCTAAAATTAGATATGGTCTGTTGGGAGACTTGGGTATGATTTATTTTGGGCTTACATGGGAAGTTACAAAGGATTTTATGAGATAACTTCACTGTTAAGAACTTTGGTTAGCAAGGGACACTAGAGGACTGTTATGTCTATCTTACATAAGCAAGTGTGCATGATTGGACAGTGCTTGCCACCCTATAGTAATTTTCAGGTTATAGGTTATCTTCACTAGGATAAATCACTTTGTTAAGGTCCTTTTTCATTTTTATTATTTTGATTTTTGGACGTTGACAGATTTATTTCCAAACTTTGTTAGGACCAATTTAATGTTGACATGGCTTTTTCCAACGTTGACAAGAATATAGCCGTTGGGCGTTGATGGGTTATTTTTTACCGTTGACACTCATTGGGTCCTACCCAGTTGTTATTTTTGACAAAAATTGGGGCCGTAATTTTAGGAGGTGGTAACTTTTAATTAATGAACAAGATAAGTTATTTTCTTTTCAAGATTTTCATCATTATATTTTGAAAATAACTGCCTCATTTTTGACCAATCACATGTGTCTACCTCTCCTATATATTTGGCTCCTTCTTTTTTACACAGGGTAATTTCATATTCTTGTCTAACAAATTTTTCTCCTATAATTCATCATTCATAACTTTTCACACAACTTTCTACATCAATGGCGCCTAAGTTTAAACCGAGTGACTTGGTATTGGGATTCAGAAGTCAGCATAACATGGTTGCCTATTTGGAGGCTGATGATGCTCTATTTCCTCAATATACTCAGATGGTGGCATATTTGAATGCATCCCCATTACGGTATGCACTTTCTCATGCTCCTCTTATTCATGTCACTCATATTAAACAGTTTTGGAACACTGTTAGTTCCTCAACGCTTAATAATGTGACTACATTAACTGCTATTGTCCATGGGCGTCAATGGGTGGTTACTAAAGCCTTGGTTCGCCAGGCTTTGCATCTTAATGATGCAGATGGTATAACCACTCTACCCATTGGTGAGATAGAACAGGGACTTCAAGATTTGGGGTATCCTTTCCCTGAAGATGGTACTTTAAATAAATATAATAAACAGGAATTTCCCCAGCTTGGAAGTACTTAATACATGTCATCCTTCAATGTTTAAGTCCCAAATGTACTACACATAATGAAATTAACAGGTCAATTGGTAGTGCCATTGTGTGTATTGCAAATGGGCAAAAGTATAATTTTTCTAAACTGATTTTTGATGGCATGTTTAAAAACAAGGGTAGCAAGATGACTCTGGCTTACCCAAGATTTTTACAAATGATTTTTGATGAACAAAGGTATTGCACCAGGGATCATGATGATTTTTATACGATCCCTGGCAAAAGAAAGCTATTTTTAGTAAGATCAATTCACCCCCTCACAGAGACTTACCCCTTACCCAAGCCATGCTTGCTGTTATTGCAGCCGCACAACCTTAACCTGACCCACAACCACAACTTGACCCATTACCTGAACCATCACCTTTACCTCAACATATGGAACTTGACCAAGATCTTTTCAACACTGACACATTGAATATTGGCGTTGATACTTCAAATCCAAACGTTGACACCTTTCTACAACAGACCCAAACACCCTGATAGGTGTGTAAACACCCATCCTTTTTACCATTTAATTACAATAATAACCGAGCCAAAACGTGTATTTTATTTCATTTATGTCAGAATTATGCGTGGTTTGTGTTTTTGTTGTGATTTAGGACGAAAAGGTGAAAAGTGGAGAAAACACGGGCATTCACGGGCTTTTATCGAAGAAAAAGACGAAAGACGAAGTCAAGAAGTCAAGAGTGCAAAAAGAACGGAAGTCCAAGACCAATTCTGAAGATTTATCGAAGAAAAAGTCAAAAGACGGAAGTTTACTAAAAGCCGAAGAACTCAAGTCTAATTTATTGAAGAATTACAAGACAAGTTCAAAGAAATCACGAGACAAAGACATTAAAGTCCAAGATTTAAGAAGATTAAGGACTTAATCTTGCAATTAAAGAAAAAGAAGAAAGAGGGGAGGAAGCTTCCTAAGCACTCCCTAATCCTCCCCTATAGTTAGATTAGATTAGATTCATTTCATTTTGGTTGGCTAGAGTGACACTAGTTCTTCCACTTTTAATTACCTTGTCATTTAATTTCATGTCCATTTAAATACCTTGTCTTGCACCTTAATTACATTTAATTTCAAGTAAGTTTTCTTTTAATTCTTGTTAATCTTTACTTTATTGTTTGATCTCCTATCTTCCTTTCTTTAATCTTTATGTTTATTTGTTCATGTTCATGTTCTTATTTTTATTGATTTGATTAAAGTGGGTTTTGATTATTTTGGTTATATTTGTTAGTTTGATTGTTTTGGATTGTTTGTTTATGATTGGTAGATGTTTATTGATTAGCTTGATTTAATCTTGTGGTTGATTTTGATTAGTTATTGTTCTTGTATTCCTTGTTCTTCGCTTGTCTGTTATTGTATTCCCAGGAAACATTCCGGATCAAGCCTAGTTATTCCGAGTGAAGGAGTTTGTGCAAGTTTATTCCGGATCAAGAGTGTTCATTCGGAATAATGGACATTCCGGATCAGAAGAGTTTATTCGGAATAATTTATTATTCCGTATCAAACCGTTCATCCGGAATATTAGACATTCCGGATCAAGCTAAAAGTTCCGGATCAACCAAACATTCCGGATCAAGGAAGTGTTCCGAATCAAAGGCTTCCATCTGGAATAAGTGACATATTCCGGATCAAGGAGTTTCATTCGGAATAATATTCCGGATCAGCAACATTCCGAATCAACCAAGTATTCCGAATCAAGACTTTATTCCGGATAAGTGACATATTCCGGATAAAGGATTTATTCCGGATCAAGGGTTTTGGTGAATATTCCGAGTAAAGAAGAATCTTTCCGAACGATGGTGTCATTCCGGATGAGTGATTATTCCGAACGAAGGTTTATTCCGGATGAGCTGTTTTCAGGTTATTTTTAGTTTCAGTTTTTAAGTTTCTGTTTTTAATTTTCAAGCTTTATTTTTCCCGCATTTTTATTTAGTTGCACTTTAAGTTTATTTGCCTTAGATTTAGTTTAGCCTTGCCTTAGTTTAAGTTTTAGTTGCGTTTTAAGTTGCCTTAGATAGTTTTAAGTTTGTGTTATTTACTTTTAGTGCCATTTACTTTTCGTCACGCTTTTAAATACTTGTCATTTACTTTAAATTAGATTTAGATTTACTTTAACGTCATTTTATTTTAAGTCTTGCACCATTTATTTTCAAAACAACCAAAAACATTCTTTTTCACTAAAAACATTTGAGTCGTACTTTGAACCGGAAATCAATTCGTTAAGATACCGAGAAACGAACTTTTTCAACTAGTAAAATCTCTTACATTAAAATGGCGCCGCTGCCGGCTCTTTTCGTAAAGATTAACGGTTTTCTGTGAGAGACGCGTTGCTTTTTGGGATCCGTTCACTTGTGAGCGTTATTTTCTTGCTTAAAAAATTCAAAAAACCAAAAAGATTTTATCTTTATTTTGTATATATATTCTCTTTGTGTTTGGTATTATTTTCTTTTGCCTTTGTAGGTGTATGCGTACTAGATCTTCTACTTATCAAGAGCCCGAGACTCGAGAAGATTTAGCTATGGCAGGTGTTAACAACAATAATCCACCGCACCTCAACAATAACAACAATATTCTTCCACAGCCCGATATTTGGATAATGGAGGAGCTTTGTCAACCTACCATGTTTGGACGAGGAGGACCGATTGCACCGATGCAAATCACGGCTTCGGAATTTTCGTTGAAGCACCACATGATTCAGCAATTGCAAACTAATCCATTCGCCGGAATGCCTGATGATGATGCCAACAAACACCTCGACAAATTCATTACAATCAATCAAAGCATGAAGTTGCCCGGTGCTACAATGGATGTTCTTCGCCTACAACTCTTTCCACATACTTTATCACACCACGCCGAGAAATGGTTTGATCGTCTCCCGAAGAATTCAATTCATACTTGGGATGACATGACTCAACGCTTTTTGTCGTGCTACTTTCCACCATCCATGGTCACGAGCCTTCGCAATTAAATCAGCGGTTTCATGCAAGAACCCGATGAATCTCTCTTTGTAACACCCCCAATTTCGGGTCATAGCAGCGGAAGGGTCATTGGGTGTTACTATCATGGTTCAACCTCAATATCATAGAAAACGCCTCAAAATGAGTCGTTTTAACAAAACATACATCCATTCATTTGATTAAAGATAAAACAGTTCACACACGGTCCCAAATAGTTTTAAAGTTTACACAACCAAACAATAAAAGTTTCTTAGAATGGACATAGTTTGGAAAAGCGGGCCAAAACGTTTTAATTAAGCAAGCTACATGAAACCGCCTTCCTTGAGTGCCTTCTTCATGGACCTGAGATCAAACATGCTATAAAGTCAACAAAAATGTTGAGTGGATCTATAGAGTTTAAATTAAATAAACGAACACAAGTATTCTGAATAAACCTTCCGTGGTTGACAATCATGTGGATCAGACATAATTATCATTGTTATTTCATAAGTCTCGTGAAATTGAACGTTAACATATATTATTTCAGCCCAACACACCTAGCCAAGTGCGTATATTTCTCTTATACAATTGCATCTGATGTTTCATTACTGGTGCATCACAACACCACGCGATAGCTAGTCGCGACCGGACTGGGTGTCACCCCGATAGATCTATCCATAGTATTAGCGTTCCTTTCGATTAACAATTCACGATTCATGGGTCTTTTCAGGCTAAACAAACTTTTATAACAACTTTCATCTAAGCATACAATCGGGTCCTTTGTGTTCAATTTTTAAAGAAAGAGGGTTTACCACAACTTCTCGTTGTACCCTTCATTTATTAATAAATGTTTTTCTAATAATAAGGGTTTCCACAACTTCTCGTCGTACCCTTTTTTTTTTAATAAAGCAAGCATGTTATCCCCCTCGCGGGTTTTATAAAACAAGTAAACATGTTAAAGCGAGGCTATAGACTCACCTTGGTACGATAGTAGTAATGTGACGATCGCCGACGATTTGTGATGCCCGTTAAACACGAAGACCGCAACCTACCAAATAAGGCGCGTTCGTTAATAAACGACTCAAGTATAAATAATACTTAAATAATACGAAAGTCAATTTCAAATAACCATGAAAATTCCGAAAAATTAACAATATAAGTGTACTTCTATACCCTTTTATTCAACACTTATTCATTTAAAAACTTGCACTCTCGACATTGACCCGTCATAAGACGCCAAGTCAACGCAAGTCAAACCATCATTTTACTTCCCTCGGACCAGTAACTAAGTCATTTATATAATGACTTAACACTTGAATAAGTCACCATGTCCAATAGTGAATACTCAACTCACGCCATACAAGTATTGAACTACGTGTCCAAAATACAAATCAGCATGTACACTCCAAATGTACACACCAATCTAACCTATCTAGACTTGTCCGATTTCGACGAAACTTGGTGACAAACTCACACATAATATGAATAAGACTCAGTTTAAATTTCATTCAAAAATATTACTTCTAAGACCTTCTGCCCGACACACCTTCGTGTTGTAAAAACTGGACAGTTTTACGCCTTTGACTTGTAAAACCATTTTGACTTATCTAAACAATTCCGTTTGCAAAACCGACACTCGGGTTTGAAAATAGACTTGTGACCTGAGGTTTACCAACTTACAACAGCCCTTGAACATTTTTAAAACTCATTTTATAGTCCCCGAGATTCGATCCAAATACCGACAACAATTTTCGGATTGTGCCGATACCCGTCTCCCGGTACACAAATACTAAAACTAGCATAACTTTTCGCTCGTAATGAGTTAGAAGCTCTACTTTAGCTCAAATCGAAGCTAACGAAATTATCTACAATCCTATCTTATTAGTTTACCAAGTTTATTAGAGTAAGTATTTCAGAAATAGCCTTAAAGTTACTGCCCAAAATAGACCATCTAAAAATCATACCAAAACAATTTTTCAACCCATTCCAACAATTTCTATGGTCCTAACATCATCCTAATATCATACTAACACATCCAACTAACTCATAACACCCTCAAATTTAATCTCACAAAAATTAAATAAATAAAAACCTCACATGCAACAACAACCCACTATGAATATAATAATATTAACACATCCATCACCATAAAAATGGATCAAACATGATGTTCATCATCAAAAATTGAAAATAAAAATTTAGTGGATGCATGTGGGAAAAATTTATACCAATGTGAAGCTTATCAAATTTCCAAGATGGGTCTTGAATTGGATTTAGAAGATTCAAAGTAGAAAATAAAAAATCAAAGGGTTTGGGGTGTTGAGGGTGGACGACCAAAATGGGGAAAGAGAGAGAGATTGGTGATTTTTTTTGTTAAATGAATTTTTTAATGTAAGTGTGTTAGTGGAAAAATCTTATATAGTGGGGTGAGGGTAGTTTTTGTCATTTATGCATTCTCTTGGTCCAAAAATGCAAGTAAATAGTTTACAAGGTAGAAAATGTAAATTGTAAATTTTAAAAATATTTACGGGGCTCGGGTTTCGTAAAAATACTTTTCGAAAGTTAAAACGCTTCATAAAAATAAAAATAAAGCTTCGACACGACTTAAAACGCAATTAAATCGAAAACGTCGAAAATATACAATATCGAGACAATCGATAATAAAACGTAAATTTTTGGGCATCCGTCGGTATCGCGATCACTAATAGTTATCGTCATTCGTAAAAACGTAAAATACGAGAAATAAAGATTAAATATAATAAAAATCATTTAAATGATTATTTGAGAATATAATATTGATACCTAACATATTCCTTGTCGGTTTTCATCTAATCGACATTCTTACGCTAGTTTCAAGTCATAACCTTCTCGGTTAGTCGATAATTTAAAATTCTCATTAAAGTAAACACGTAATACGTAATAGTCGAGATTAAAATAACGACCTGAAATTGACGGATTGTCACATCATCCCCACCAAATTAGGATCTTCTCCCTCGAAGATCAACTTGCGTTCTTGCCCGATCGCTTGTTGAAATCAAAGAGATGAGGGTAATTCTTCCACATTTGGTCTTCTCGTTCCCAAGTATACTCTGGTCCTCTCCGAGAGTTCCATCGAACTTTGACAATAGGTATTCGGCTTTGTTTTAGTTGCTTGACCTCGCGATCCATGATCTCGACCGGTTCTTCAATAAAGTGAAAATTTTTATCAACCTTAACCTCGTCTAACGGTATAATGAGTTATTCATCGGATAAACACTTCTTCAGATTCGACACATGAAAAGTGTTATGGATCCCATACAGTTCTTGTGGTAGTTCAAGTTGGTATGCCACGGGTCCTACTCTAGATGTAACCTTGAATGGTCCGATATAACGAGGACTCAATTTCCCACGTTTTCAAAATCGTACAACACCTTTCCATGGTGATACCTTCAGCATAACCTTATCTCCCACGTTAAACTCCAATGGTTTTCTTCTCACATCCGCATAACTCTTCTGTCGGCTTCGAGCAGGCAACAACCTATTCTTGATTTGAACAATCATATCCGTCGTATCTCTAATCAAATCTGGTCCAGTGAGTTGGGCATCTCCAACCTCACTCCAGCTAACGGGTGATCTACATCTTCTCCCATACAGTGCTTCAAAAGGTGCAGCTTTAATACTCGCGTGATAACTGTTATTGTACGAGAATTCGGCCAAATGTAAGTGCTTATCCCAGCTACTTCCAAAGTCTATCACACAAGCACGTAGCATATCCACCAAAGTTTGGATTGTTCTTTCGCTTTGCCCATCAGTTTGTGGATGATAGGCTGTGCTCATATCCAAATTGGTTCCTAACGACTTTTGAAGTGATCTCCAAACTCCAGAAGCAAAACGACTATCTCTATCGTAAATGATTGAAATAGGAACACCATGCTTGCACACGATTTCCTTCAGATAAATATCGGCGAGTTTCTCCAAACCGAACCTCTCGTTGATTGGAACAAAATGAGCGGATTTAGTTAAACGATCAACAATAACCCAAATTGCATCGAACCCAGACGGTGTCCTTGGGAGTTTTGTGATGAAGTCCATCGTAATTCGCTCCCATTTCCAGACTGGAATTTCAGGTTGGACAAGTAATCCTGACGGCTTCTGATATTCAGCTTTCACTTTTGCACATGTTAAGCATTTCGCGACGTATGTTGCAATATCAGCTTTCATATTCGGCCACCAGTATAACTTTTTCAAGTCTTGGTACATTTTGTCTGATCCAGGATGATAAGAATATTTGGACTTATGAGATTCTAACATAATCAAGTCTCTCAGTCCACCATATAACGGTAACCAGATTCAACCTCTCAAACATTTGATACCATCGGCTCGCGTCTCAAATGTTTCACCGTCTCCTCTAAATCTTTCGGCTTCAATATTTTCCTTCTTGCACGCTTCGATTTGTGCGTTCCAAATCTGCTCAGGTAAGTCATTATGAACTGTCACCACCAAAGCACGCACTCGAATCGGTTTCTCCCTTTCCTTTCGACTTAACGCGTCAGCCACCACGTTCGCCTTTCCTGGATGATAACGAATTTCGCAGTCGTAATCACTCAAGAGTTCAACCCATCGACGTTGCCTCATATTCAGCTCCTTTTGATCCAGTATGTATTGTAGGCTTTTATGATCAGTGAATACTGTACACTTCGTACCATACAGATAATGTCTCCAAAGTCGCAAAGCAAAAACCACAGCGCCCAATTCCAAGTCATGGGTAGTGTAGTTCTCCTCATTCTTCCTTAATTGTCTAGAGGCATATGCGATCACCTTTTCACGTTGCATGAGAACAGCACCGTATCCTCGAAGAGATGCATCGCAATAAACAACAAAGTCTTCACTCCCTTCAGGTAACGATAAAATCGGCGCACTACAGAGTTTCATCTTCAGTGTTTGGAAAGCTTCTTCTTCATCATCGCCCCACACATACGGTTTATTCTTCTGAGTCAGCTTAGTTAATGGTTTCGATATCAAAGAGAATCCTTCAATAAACCTTCGGTAATAACCAACCAAACCTAGAAATTGTCGTACTTCAGTTGGAGCAGTCGGAGCACTCCAATTCTTGATGGCTTCGATCTTTGCAGGATCAACATGTACTCCACTTTTATCAATCACATGTCCGAGAAATTATACGGAATTAAGCCAAAAATCACACTTTGAGAACTTAGCGTACAACTTTTCGTTCTTCAACAAGTTCAAGATAATCCTTAAGTGTTCAGCATGCTCTTCATTGCTCTTGGAGTAGATTAGAATATCATCTATGAAAACAATCACGAATTTATCAAGATACGGCTTACAAATGCGATTCATTAAATCCATGAATACAGCAGGTGCATTAGTCAAACCAAAAGGCATAACCAGAAACTCATAATGACCATAACGAGTTCTAAACGCCGTAATAGGAATATCTTCCTCACATATGCGAAGTTGATGGTAACCAGAACGAAGATCAATCTTGGAGAAAACACGAGAACCTTGAAGTTGATCGAATAGATCATCAATTCTTGGAAGCGGATAACGATTCTTGATCGTCAGCTTATTCAGCTCTCGGTAATCGATACACATACGAAACGAACCATCTTTCTTCTTAACGAATAAGACAGGAGCTCCCCAAGGTGACGAACTCGGTCGTATAAAACCCTTATCAGATAGCTCTTGCAATTGCACAGATAACTCATTCAGCTCAGATGGTGCTAAACGATATGGCGCACGAGCCACGGGTGCAGCACCAGGAACTAGGTCAATTTGGAATTCTACCTGCCTTGGAGGAGGAAGTCCAGGCAAATCTTCCGGAAACACTTCAGGAAAGTCACGAATAACAGGTACATCTTCAGCATGTTTCTCCTTCGATTCCTTCTCCACTACTTTAGCTAGGAATAACTTACAACCTCTTTCGATATACTTACGAGCCTTAATGCACGAAACGATTTTCAGTCGTGAATTACGTTGATCACCTTCGATAACTATGGTCTTGTCATCCAAGGGAATCCTAACTTTCTTTTCTCCACACAAGATAGACGCATTATACTTGGATAGCCAATCCATTCCGATAATAACATCAAAACTTCCCAATTCGACAATCATCAAGTCTATTTTGAAAATACGATTCAAGAGATTAAGAGAACATCCTAGGAGCGCACGATTGGTACTCACTAATTTACCATCAGCTAGTTCTACCTCATAACTCGCGTCTAATTCGACCGGTTTGATATCAATTAAGGTACTAAAACTTGTAGACACAAAGCTTTTGTCCGCACCAGAATCAAATAAAGCTGTAGCATAACGGTTGTTCAGTAAAAACGTACTAGTGACAACTTTCGGGTTTTGCTTCGCTTCGGCTTCACCCAACTGATAAGCTTTTCCCTGGTTATCTCCACCACGTGCATTCTTTGGAGGTTGAGGGCATTGGTTCCTCATGTGACCTTTACCTTGGCAGTTATAACACGTCACTCCCTTCTTTCCTGGTCCCCAACAGTCTTCAGTCTTGTGACCTAACTTGTTACACTTCCCACACTTAGCACACTCACCAGTATGAGACTTCTTGCAGCGTTGACATCTGGTTCCCTTATCAGCAGATGCAGTTTCAGTCATCGCATTAGCATTACCCCTCCTTCGGTTTTGGTTCCTACTGTGAGATTGACGGTTATCACCACGATCATCACTATCATTTTCAGCTCTTCTTTTATTACCTTCAGAAACACCATCAGCCTTGTCTTGGATGATTTGACCCATTAGTTGGTAGGCCATACGAACAGCTTCATCAATATTGGCAGGTTTAGATGAGGTCACATCACCACGGATGTTGGTAGGTAAGCCTCGAATATACTGCTCCACCTTCAAGTATTTTGGGTTAACTTTGTTTGGACAAAGTAGAGCAAGTTCATGGAATCTGTTTGTGTATCCATCGATGTCAGTACCCTTCAGTCTCAGCTGATATAGTTCCTGTTCTAACCTCTGAATAACACTCCTTGGACAGAATTCCTCAGTCATCCACCTTCTTACTTCAACCCCAGGTGTAGCATAAGCAGCATCCATACCCATTGATGCCATTCTTCCATTCCACCAGGTTAATGCTCGCCCTTGAAGAGTAGCAGAGGCAAACATCACCTTATCTCCTTCTCACTTCCACTAAATCGAAACACGGATTCCAATTTCTCAAACCATTGCATTAACCCAACAGCACCTTCAGTACCCTTAAAAGTTGGAGGTTTGCATTTCATGAACGAGGTATAATTGCACTTCTTGTTTTAGGAATCACTGGTCTATCAGTATCACCAGTTCCAGCACCAGCATTGCCAGCTCCCGTATTACCAGCTCCAGTATTACCAGCTCAAGTATTGCCAGCTCCAGTAGCGCCAGCTCCAGTGTTGCCAGCTCCAGTATCGCCAGCTCCACCAGATCCACCAGCTCCACCGGATCCACCAGCTCCCCCAGACCCACCAGATCCACCAGCTCCACCAGATCCACCGGCTCCATTATTCAAATTTGCCATAAATGCATTCATAGATATCTGAAATTGATCAGCTACTATAGCACGTAACTGAGTCTCAGTCAACTGTTTTGGCGGCATGATCCTGTTACACAATTCACATCAAAATGAGTATTCATTCAACGCTTGTGATAACAAAACATGAATAACACAAAATAAGAATAGATAGATGAAAAGAAACAAGAATGGATGATAGAACGAAGAATAGAATTTAGACAAGGAACAAGATTCACGAGGAATAAGTCAAAAGACAGGGATTTCTATTGTGACAATCAGCGTCGTTTGTAAATCACGTATTAGTATTATAATAATCAAATAATAAACATTTATAAATAAATAAATGTAATCCACTATTCTTTAAGCATAAATAATAATTAAATATGTATAACATATATATACTTTTCTTGTTCTCGTCCATTGGCAACTCGGAGGTTTCGCTTGCAGATGTTATAGTCAAAAGATTTCAAAAATTTTATTTTTGGAAAATCTTTTCGTTCTCTATAACTTGAGCTCTGATGCCAATCTGTAACACCCCCAATTTCGGGTCATGGCAGCGGAAGGGTCATTGGGTGTTACTATCATGGTTCAACCTCAATATCATAGAAAACGCCTCAAAATGAGTCGTTTTAACAAAACATACATCCATTCATTTGTTTAAAGATAAAACAATTCACACACGGTCCTAAATAGTTTTAAAGTTTACACAACCAAACAATAAAAGTTTCTTAGAATGGACATAGTTTGGAAAAGCGGGCCAAAACGTTTTAATTAAGCAAGCTGCATGAAACCGCCTTCCTTGAGTGCCTTCTTCATGGACCTGAGATAAAACATGCTATAAAGTCAACAAAAATGTTGAGTGGATATATAGAGTTTAAATTAAATAAACGAACACAAGTATTCTGAATAAACCTTCCGTGGTTGACAATCATGTGGATCAGACATAATTATCGTTGTTATTTCATAAGTCTCGTGAAATTGAATGTTAACATATATTAATTCAGCCCAACACACCTAGCCAAGTGCGTATATTTCTCTTAAACAATTGCATCCGATGTTTCATTACTGGTGCATCACAACACCACGCGATAGCTAGTCGCGACCGTACTGGGTGTCACCCCGATAGATCTATCCATAGTATTAGCGTTCC
The DNA here is from genome assembly GCA_025667525.1 of Glebionis coronaria. Lineage (NCBI taxonomy): Eukaryota > Viridiplantae > Streptophyta > Magnoliopsida > Asterales > Asteraceae > Glebionis > Glebionis coronaria. Next base: position 145,190 of record JANFOE010001774.1, on the reverse strand, counting down.
GTTCGATTAACAATTCACGATTCATGGGTCTTTTCAGGCTAAACAAACTTTTATAACAACTTTCATCTAAGCATACAATCGGGTCCTTTGTGTTCAATTTTTAAAGAAAGAGGGTTTACCACAACTTCTCGTTGTACCCTTCATTTATTAATAAATGTTTTTCCAATAATAAGGGTTTCCACAACTTCTCGTCGTACCCCTTTTTTTTTAATAAAGCAAGCATGTTATCCCCCTCGCGGGTTTTATAAAACAAGTAAACATGTTAAAGCGAGGCTATAGACTCACCTTGGTACGATAGTAGTAATGTGACGATCGCCGACGATTTGTGATGCCCGTTAAACACGAAGACCGCAACCTACCAAATAAGGCGAGTTCGTTAATAAACGACTCAAGTATAAATAATACTTAAATAATACGAAATTCAATTTCAAATAACCATGAAAATTCCGAAAAATTAACAATATAAGTGTACTTCTATACCCTTTTATTCAACACTTATTCATTTAAAAACTTGCACTCTCGACATTGACCCGTCATAAGACGTAAAGTCAACGCAAGTCAAACCATAATTTTACTTTCCTCGGACCAGTAACTAAATCATTTATATAATGACTTAACACTTGAATAAGTCACCATGTCCAATAGTGAATACTCAACTCACGCCATACAAGTATTGAACTATGTGTCCAAAATACCAATCAGCATGTACACTCCAAATGTACACACCAATCTAACCTATCTAGACTTGTCCGATTTCGACGAAACTTGGTGACAAACTCACTCATAATATGAATAAGACTCAGTTTAAATTTCATTCAAAAATATTACTTCTAAGACCTTCTGCCCGACACACCTTCGTGTTGTAAAAACCGGACAGTTTTACGCCTTTGACTTGTAAAACCATTTTGACTTATCTAAACAATTCCGTTTGCAAAACCGACACTCGGATTTGAAAATAGACTTGTGACCTGAGGTTTACCAACTTACAACAGCCGTTGAACATTTTTAAAACTCATTTTATAGTCCCGGAGATTCGATCCAAATACCGACAACAATTTTCGGATTGTGCCGATACCCGTCTCCCGGTACACAAATACTAAAAGTAGCATAACTTTTCGCTCGTAATGAGTTAGAAGCTCTACTTTAGCTCAAATCGAAGCTAACGAAATTCTCTACAATCATATCTTATTAGTTTACCATGTTTATTACAGTAAGTATTTCAAAAATAGCCTTAAAGTTACTGCCCAAAATAGACCATCTAAAAATCATACCAAAACAATTTTTCAACCCATTCCAACAATTTCTATGGTCCTAACATCATCCTAATATCATACTACCACATCCAACTAACTCATAACACCCTCAAATTTAATCTCACAAAAATTAAATAAATAAAAACCTCACATGCAACAACAATCCACTATGAATATAATAATATTAACACATCCATCACCATAAAAATAGATCAAACATGATGTTCATCATCAAAAATTGAAAATAAAAATTTAGTGGATGCATGTGGGAAAAATTTATACCAATGTGAAGCTTATCAAATTTCCAAGATGGGTCTTGAATTGGATTTGGAAGATTCAAAGTAGAAAATCAAAAATCAAAGGGTTTGGGGTGTTGAGGGTGGACGGCCAAAATGGGGAAAGAGAGAGATTGGTGATTTTTTTTGTTAAATGAATTTTTTAATGTAAGTGTGTTAGTGGAAAAATCTTATATAGTGGGGTGAGGGTAGTTTTTGTCATTTATGCATTCTTTTGGTCCAAAAATGCAAGTAAATAGTTTACAAGGTAGAAAATGTAAATTGTAAATTTTAAAAATATTTACGGGGCTCGGGTTTCGTAAAAATACTTTTCGAAAGTTAAAACGCTTCATAAAAATAAAAATAAAGCTTCGACACGACTTAAAACGCAATTAAATCGAAAACGTCGAAAATATACAATATCGAGACAATCGATAATAAAACGTAAATTTTTGGGCATCCGTCGGTATCGCGATCACTAATAGTTATCGTCATTCGTAAAAACGTAAAATACGAGAAATAAAGATTAAATATAATAAAAATCATTTTTATGATTATTTGAGAATATAATATCGATACCTAACATATTCCTTGTCGGTTTTCATCTAATCGACATTCTTACGCTAGTTTCAAGTCATAACCTTCTCGGTTAGTCGATAATTTAAAATTCTAGTTAAAGTAAACACGTAATACGTAATAGTCGAGATTAAAATAACGACCTGAAATTGACGGATTGTCACACTCTTTGATGCTTGGGAAAGATATAATGTCTTGATCGATCGATTTACAAACCACAACATGCTTCCCGTCACATTGATTGATACTTTCTACAACGGTTTGACTTTTTGTGATCGTGATACGATTAATGCAGCCGCCGGTGGCACATTTATGAAAAGAAGACCCGAGGAGTGTAGAGAGCTAATTGAGAACATGACTACTCACCACAAAAATTGGGATTCCTTCGCTTCTTCAAGGAACAACTCGAGAGTCAATGTTTCTTCTACTTCAGCAAGCCCCGATATGACCGAATTCACCCGCATGATGACTGAAATGAACAAAAATATCTTGCTTCTCGCTACAAACCAACAACAAGTTAAAGCGGTTGCTAATCCTTATGAAACATGCGGCGGTCCTCACCCATACACTGATTGTCCTTCTACTTAAGGAAATCCGTAAAATGTGTATGCAGCTTATGGTGATTATTCACCGGAAAATTACCAAGCTCGACCTCAAGGGGATCGAAATTTGCTGAGTTACCGGTCCAACAACTACCTTTCACCCGGTTTTTCTCCTCAAAACCAAAACCCCGCCAACAACTACAATAGAAGCAACCAAATCCCACCAAGAGCTTCTAATCCTTATCACCCACCCGCTCAACAAGCCCCACCCATTAATCAAGATGTTGAAGCCTTGATGAGAACCCAAGGAGAGCAAATCAAGAATCTACAGAGCTAAATTATCAACCTGAAAGGAGATATCACCAAGCAAGGGAATGACATTAGATCCTAGTTTCGAGATAATATTCAATCCTCCTTCAGCAATCAAACGAATGATTTAAAGAATATGCTGGCTAGTTTCTTGCCCACCACTCAACCCTCTTCTTCGAGTTCTCTACCTTCAAACACCGTCACCAATCCGCGAGCAAATGTAAGTGCTATTACTACCCGTAGTGGAGTTACCATAGTAGGACCACCTATCCCACCCCCATCATCTACACCTCCTCCACCACCATTTATCCCTACTCCTCCCACACCTAGTATTAGTACACCATTACCGTCTCCGCCTCGTCGTGATGAAGTACCCACCAAGAATCCTCAACCAACCCCACCTTCAACATCTCAACCTTTACCTACACCTACACCTTCACCACCCAATCCCAATATTCCTTATCCATCTCGTATAGGCAAAACCAAAATGCACACCAAGGATGACGTTCAAGTGTCGAATCATTTGAAGATGATCTCTCAAATGAATTTCAACATTAGCCTTGTTGAAGCACTTGTCCACATGCCGAAATTTGTCAAAGCATTCAAGGAATTGCTGAACAAGAAGGAGAAGCTGATTGAGCTCTGATGAGATGGCATTTATACATGATCTCATCGTTCTTTTCGGGATTTAAATGCATAACAATGTCATAAAAATACCATATATATGCTTGTGTTTGTTTACTTGTGTATTTTAGGTATGGATATCGTGAAAAAGACAAAAGATCACAAGTTACAAGGAAAAACGGACACGAGAAACGAAGCCGTACAAAGAACCGGGCCCTAATCATGGAATTCTCAACAAATACCATTGAAGACTTGAAGACAAACAAGATTGATCCTCATTTATTGAAGAAATGACACTTAAAACCCTTGTATATTAACAATTACAAGTTTGGTCCCTTAAGTTTGTCAAAATTACACAAAAGGTCCTTCAACTTTGAAGAAATGGCAAGATTAGTCCCTCAACAAATCAAAATTGCCAATAATGGTCCCTCATGAAGTCAAAGATACAATGAAGACCTTTGAAGATCAACAATGTCCAAGATCAGCCCTTGAATTATCCAAAAATGGCAAAAATAACCCTTGAAATCCTTTTTCCAAAGTTTTGTGCCAAAAGTGACAAATGGTGAAACTTATTAACAAAGGAGAATACGTTTTAGGGCTGAAATACCTTATTTACCAAAAATCTCAAAACACAAGGACCCAAGTTGCCACTTTTAAACTTCCAAATCTGAAAATGCGCCAAACAAGTTCCACTCCACCAAAAACGGATCAAAGGGGTCCACTATTCATGTTCTTCCACCCAGATTTTACTTTTACCCAACAAAGGGTTAATCCAAATTACCTTGACCAAAAAGTAATTAACCCTCACACGTATACATCCCACACTTGAACTCACCCATCACATCACCATGGACCTCACCCCCAATTCCCCCTCAACCAATCAGAATGTAACTTAACCCCCAAGTTATCCTACGTGTCCAAATCAACAGCCTAGGATCCTTGCTTCAATCCAAAGCTAAAATGAACAGCCTTGATCACTTTGGACAGCTCACACCAAGGATTCGTCTAGAAGAACCAAGGGCATTATAGAGAAATCACATCTAGGGTTTGTGAATAGTGTTTAGCCAGGCATTTGCCTATAAAAGGAGACCTCAACATGTGAGAGTCCCTTTGTTCCCGTTTTAGGCTATTAATCTTTGTAATTCCTTTTTAAGCTTAATAAAATTTGAATTTCTGAAATTTGAAATCTCTTTTTGATTTAGTTAAAAGTTTGGTGTTTGAGTAGCCTAATTCTGAGTTCCATTTGATTGTTAAGGCCTACCTTAATCTTGTGGTTAAGGCACGTCTTGTTTCATTAGGTTTTTAAGGTTTGAAAACTTTGAAATCCTAGGTTCTGTTTTGGTTTATTTTGTGTACTAACCCTTGACCATTTGCTATAAGCTCTTACAAGCTTGTTGACACCAAGCTTGTGAAGAGATTAGAGCCCTTGGTTGAGTTGTTTGCTGCTTGTGTTAAAGAAATCAAGTCCTTGAGGTTCTACTTTGAACCATCAACCAAGGCAATTTGCATCTCCTTATTTGAAGTACCTTGGTCTTGTTCTAGTTGTTGAACAAGGTCCAAGGAGCATTGCTGGCCTTCCTAGGATGTTGTGGAAGGCAGGTATAAGCTCTTGTTAAGATTCCCCTAAAAATTTCATGTTTATGACTGTTTTGGATTTTGTGCTTTGATTTTGAGTATTTGTGTTTGTGCTGGTAATTTATGTGTTTGATTGTGTTATTTGCTGCCTAATAAGTGTTTTTGATCATTAAAATCAGTAGGTTATTAGAAGAAATCACAAGTTTCTTTGATAAATGACTGATTAAGGAGTGTTTGGGATTACTGCATAAATTTGGATTGTGGCTTGTTAAGTGCTTGTGTGTTGTTAGCAAGTATTGGTATCTGTTGTTTAGGTGCTTATGCTCATCTGTTTGCAGGTTTTGTGGGTTTGATCAAATAGATTCTTGTTTTGGCTATAAAATTTTCATAACTTGGTAAAATTGGCTAGGATTTTGAGGACACCTAGATCTAGGCTTAGGCTAGGGCTAACAAGTGCTAAATCATAGTTAATCACACCAGGGTAGAAGGATTTGAGGCTTGAAATTGGATTAAGTGTCAAGTATATCAGCAAAACTTGTCTGCATATTGTTCATTGTTCATCAGAAACATTTTTTGCTTTGATCTTGTGGATTACTTTGATTCAATTTTTGATTCTTGTTGCTTTGTGTTTGTTCTTAGTTTATGTAGCTTGTGTATGCATCCTGTTAAGTTTGGTTGGCTTATTCTGCTTAAATCTGCTTATTAAGTGCTTAACTGCTTATTTGCATATCTGGAGCATATCTGGTAACTGTTTGGCTTATTGTGTGAACCATTTTGTGATTTTATTGTTGCTATTGACTCCTTGTGATTCACTGATCACAAGGGTGCCCTTGTTTCCAATTGAATCAAACCAGAACTCTCAAATAAGCTTGGTCAAATAGTCAAAGCAGTGGGAACTCCTTTCCCCTGCTAGTTACCACTGCTAGTGTAAAATTGGGTTCAGCTTATCAATAAGCTATAATAGCTTATTCCAACCAGCAACAACTTTGTTTTTGTAATAGGTGCTCATATTTTGACCCATTTGTTTATACTGGAGCATTTGGGTGGTTGACTTTTAGGTTTGACTAGAAAACCAACTCCTTTGACTTTTACATAAGTTAATTTGTGCTTATTATGGCTTATTGGTTGTGCTTATTGGATTTTTGTTGATTGATATTGCTTATTGAGTCCATTTGAAAGCTTTTGCAAGTTGAATCAAGTCCTGAGGTGCATTATTTCTCAAAAACGACTATTTTGTCGTTTTGTGGATTTTTGCTTTTCTATTTTCTGGATTATTGAGTGTGCTTATTGGAAATTTCTTTTAACAGATCTCTTAAGCATCCTAAAAGAGGGTTGTGTGTCAAATTAGAGCTTATGGCATTAGCTTATGGCTTAATGGGCTGAAAAGCCCAATAAGAATAAGCTTTGTGTTCAATAAGCTGTGATAAGCTCACTTTCAGCTTTTGGGCCTTTAGAGTTTTGGTCTTAGAATTGAATTTTAAGTCAGATAGGGCTTTTCCAAGTCAATTGGGCCAAGTTTGACTTTTTGGGCCCAAAAGCCCAATTGTGTTGACTGAATTTGGATTTGGCCCATTTGAGGACCCATTAGGGGTATTTTGGTAATTTCACTTTGATTTTCTGATTATTTAGGTTAAAATAAACTAGTTTGCAAGTTTTTAGAATTTTTTATAATTTTTGGATTTTTAATATTATTTTAATATTATTTTATTATTATTTTTGAAATTTCACATTTTCCAACTTTTTACATTTTTCTTAGGTTAAATACATTAAAATAGGAATTTAGCAACTTTTAGAATAATTTTATCTCTTTTAGATTAATTTTTATAATTATTTTAAGTTTTAATAGTTTTTAAATCATTTTAAATAGTTTTTATTAGTTTTAAAATTTCTAAAAATAGTTTTTAATCTTTTTAGGTAATTTTAGAGTTTTACCAATTGAAAAATCTTTATTTGGGCTTTTTGATAATTTATTTGATTTTTAGGGCTTTAATTAGCATTTAAAAATTGAATATTTAATTATTTAAAAGGTTTGAAAAAGTTTTGATCATTGGTAAACTCTTAGTTTATTATTTTTGATTTTTGGTGAATTTTTGGTAATTTTTAGAATGTATTTTTATTTTTGTGATTTTTAAGGTTCTACGTTTTAACTTTCTAATAGTGATTTTTCTTGGTAATTTTTATTTTTACGTCTTCGTCATCTTCTTTTCTCATCCCCTTTCTAAACCAATCATTAATCACAAACATTTGACAAATTTCTCACACACATATACCTCCTTGGGAAACGAACTTTCACACCATTAAGGGTCATTAGTGTTGATTTTCCTAAATCATCACTCGATACTTACCACTTTTACGCCTTTTCCCTAAACGGTCGTATTTTACCACAATCACTTTGGCGCCGCTGCCGGGGAGGTGTGTCGTGATTAATTTTCATTGTTGTTTTTAATATTAACCAAATAGTATTTGTATTAGTAGAACTCTACTAATACGTATTATCGGTTTTCTTGGTTTTTCTTGTACAAATATTATTACTATATTGTATTAAGTATCACAATAAATTTACAATATCTCCAAAAGTGTGAAAACACAACCTTAATTGGGATTTCATCACTCAATTATTGTATTCGAATCTCAAACAAAAAGAAAAGGCAAAAATAGATAAATACTTTCGTGAAGCTCAATTTTGAAAGATACAAACTATAAGGTGGGTATAAGGCGGGTATTATAAAATATACCCTAAGGAAAAAGGCTCTTAAGTGCTTCATGCCGCCTCTTTTCCCCGCTTGCTTTTGAGTATTTTGAGATTGAAGGCTAATCGAGGGTTTTGCCGCCCAAAGTATTATTACGTATAGTATATTTGCTTGGTTTCTTTGTGATTAAACCCTCTTGAACAATTTGGTTTTCACCAAAGTTCTAAAGTCGTTCGAAGGCGTTCACTCCACGTGATCGTTTTCATTCCTTTGAGGCTTCTTTAATCAAGAGTTTGATTCGAGGAGAGATTTTGTAGATTGTTGTCTACGAAGATACACCAAAATCCAAAAAAAAATTAAATATCATCAAAAACACAAAAAAAATTGAAAATTCACAAAACACCCAAAAAGAATCTTCTTTGCTCACCTCCCATTCTTCGTGAAGTTTATGATCACTCGTAATCAAGCAAAACGAGCTCGTAAATGACTTCAAAAGCAATCCAATCAAGAGACGTTGATTGTTGAAGAACCTCCAATTGTTGAACCTATTGTAGAACAAGAAGTCGTCATGGCTAATCGTACTATGATGGAGTTGCTACAAGCACCCACCGAGGGTTTTGGAGAGGCTATTGTGATTCCCGCCATCCTTGCGGAGAATTTCGAAATTAAGACGGGTTTAATGTCGATGTTGCAAGCAAATAAGTTTAGAGGTCACGAGAAAGACAACCCGCATTACCATATTAGGAATTTCAACCGTCTCACCGCCACTAGCAAGTTTAAGGATGTTCCACATGACGCCATTAAGATGATGTTGTTTCCATACTCGTTGGATGGACCCGCAAAAATTTGGCTCGAGAAAGAACCGCCAAATTCGATTTTGACATGGGCCGATCTCGTTTCTAAGTTTGTGAACACGTTTTTTCCACCATCTAAAACAACACATTTGAAAAATGAGATTTCACGATTTGTGCAAAGAAATAATGAAAGTTTTTCAATGGCATGGGAACGATTTAAAGAGATGTTACATGAATGTCCACACCATGATTTTACGGAATTGCATCAAGTGGATACTTTTTATAATGGGCTTAATGACCATGAACGAGATTATTTGAATGCCGCCGCGGGTGGTAATTTTTTGTGCAAGACGACAAATGAGGCTTTACAAATCATTGAAAATAGATCTAAGGTTTATAACCCTCGTAACACACCGAGTGTTGCCAATATGGGTTCGTCATCTTCGTCACAATCGTCTCGTAGCATTAACGCCTTACATGATGAAGCTAATGAGGAAAATCATTTTTTTGATAGATTTGCTAATCTTATGTCCCATTGGAAGGCTCAAGAAGCTTCCAATTCCGCTTCGGTTAAAGCGGTTGCTAAGAGTTGTTTATCTTGTGGGGGAGCTCATGATCTTTCCGAGTGCATTACCGCGGATGGTAACACTTCGAGTGCTTATGTAGCAACGGGAACTTACAACCTAAACGGTCAAGGTTCCCGTCCAAATCAAGCTCCACCAAACCAAAATGTTAACAATTATCGAAACAACAACCAAGGTAATTACCAAGGCAATACACGCAATTACAACAAGGGGAATTATCAAAGTGGGAATGGACAAATTTCTAATCAAAACCAAAACCGTGATTTTCAAAACACTACACAAGGTTTTCAAAATGCTCACACTAAAAATTTGCAAGGAGAATTTTTGGATTATGCAAAAGCAAATGATGCTAAATTTGATAACATGCAACATGAGATGATTAGCTTAAGATCCGAGTTGAAAAACGAGCTTAAAAATGAACTTGCTAATGAACTTAAAACTCATGCAAACAAAATGGAAGGAAATGTCCAACGTCTTCAACAAAATCAACAAAAGATGGAATTAGGACAACATGAGATTAAGCAAGAGTTATTAAAAGCGGATGCTAGGCAATCAAAATTTGAGGATCGAATGGCTAAGATGTTTGAAGCAATCATGTGTAAACCCTCTTCCTCGGGTGGTCTTCCTAGTGATACCATTGCAAACCCGAAAGGAGAAATGAAGGTTATTACTACACGAAGTGGTAAAACTTTCAAGGAACCAATCTCTCGTCCAAGTACTTCTACGGAGAAGGAAATCGAGAAAGAACCCGAGGTGATGGTCGAAAAGGAGCACATTACAATCCCACGAAGTACCGCTCATACCACACCTACGGTTGAACCAATACCAATTGTGGAACCCGAGTTTCCAAGGTCGTTGCCTAATGTCCAACCCACACCACCTTTACCTTATCCTTCGAGACGAAACAAAGAGAAAATGCAAGAACGTAACAAACAACAAATCGAGCTTCTTATAAAAATGTTTCAACAAGTGCATTTTGATGTGAGTTTAGCGGACGCGTTGTTATATATGCCTCGTTTCGCTTCCACTTTTAAAAGTATGATGAGCGATAAGGAAAAGCTTTCAAAGCTTGCTAATTGTTCTTCGGTTTATCTTAACCGCATACCGGAAAAAGTTGGTGATCCCGGAAAGTTCCTCATTCCTTGTGACATACAAGATATAAAAGAATGCCTCGCCTTGGCCGATCTTGGTGCGAGCATTAATTTGATGCCATTTTCCATTTGGAAATCGCTTTCGCTTCCGGCTCTCATTCCTTCGAACATGTCCATCGAGATGGCCGATCATTCTACGATTATGGAATGTGGAGTAGCCGAAGATGTTTTCGTGAAAGTGGGGAAGTTCTACTATCCCGTTGATTTTATAGTAGTTGACATCCCCGCGGATCCTCAAGTTCCTCTAATTTTAGGTCGTTCATTTTTAGACACTTCGAGATCGCTTATCCATGTTCATGCGAGAACTATCACTTTGAGATTCAAAGAAGAGGAACTTGTTATAAACGCTACTCAAAACTCGAAACCTTCTCATGTTTATGCAATCGCTACCATAAATCACATTGACATCGTTGATGTGGTTTGCGATGAGTTTTCACAAGAAGTGTTAGGTTTTTCCGATAGCTCGTCAAGTGGCAATCCCACTATTTTGGATCCGATTCTTGCTAATTCCACACCAAATCTCACTCCATTCCAAGGAGGCGATCTCACTTCACATGAAATCGACAATGAAGATGAGGTGTTGATTAGTGATGATACTTCTATTCCACCATTTCTTTCGCAGATGGAAGTTATGAGTGTTGAACCAAAATCTTCAATTGAGGAACCACCTATCCTTGAACTGAAATATCTTCCTTCTCACCTTGAATACGCATTCTTGGAAGGTGATGACAAGTTGCCGGTTATTATTGCAAAAGGTCTTGCTAATAATGAAAAAACCGAGCTCTTGAAAGTCCTTAAGGCTCATAAAGGGGCAATTGCGTGGAAAATATCCGACATTAAGGGTATTGACCCAAAATTTTGTACTCACAAGATTTTAATGGAGGAGGACTACAAACCCGCAATTCAAAGTCAAAGAAGGGTGAATCCCAAAATTCACGATGTCATTAAAAAGGAGGTCCTTAAACTCCTTGACGCGGGAATGATTTATCCTATATCCGATAGCCCATGGGTGAGCCCAATCCATTGTGTCCCTAAAAAGGGAGGAATGACCGTTGTGCCTAATGAAAACAACGAGTTAATTCCCACTCGTGTTGTGACCGGTTGGAGGGTGTTACCGAAAGTTAAATGACGCCACTCGTAAAGACCACTTTCCTTTGCCCTTCATGGATCAAATGTTGGAGCGACTTGCGGGAAATGAATTCTATTGCTTTTTAGATGGTTTTTCCGGTTACTTTCAAATCCCTATCGACCCTAGTGATCAAGAGAAGACTACATTTACGTGTCCTTATGGAACGTTCGCTTATCGTAGGATGCCTTTCGGACTTTGTAATGCACCCGGTACGTTTCAACGGTGTATGATGGCGATTTTTCACGATATGATCGAGAAGTCGATGGAAGTGTTTATGGATGACTTATCGGTGTTTGGTGATTCATTCACGTCATGTTTATCTAATCTCGAACAAATGTTAAAACGTTGTGAAGAAACCAATCTTGTGCTTAATTGGGAAAAATGTCATTTCATGTGTAAACAAGGAATCGTCTTAGGACATAAGGTGTCGAAGGCGGGGATTGAGGTCGAGAAAGCTAAGGTAGACGTCATCGCCAAGTTACCTCATCCCAAAACCGTTAAGGGAGTTAGGAGTTTCCTAGGCCACGCGGGCTTTTATCGTCGTTTCATCAAGGACTTTTCGAAAATCTCTCGTCCTATGACACACCTTCTCGAGAAGGATGCTCCTTTTAACTTCAATGAGGATTGTGTTAAGGCTTTCGAAACTCTCAAAAGGAAACTTACCGAAGCTCCCATTCTTGTTGCTCCTAATTGGGAACTACCCTTTGAAATCATGTGTGATGCAAGTGATTATGCTATAGGGGCCGTCTTAGGGCAACGTTATGACAAGCATTTCCGTCCTATTCACTATGCTAGTAAGACGATGACCGAGGCTCAATTAAAGTACACCACAACGGAAAAGGAATTCCTTGCCGTTGTCTATGCTTTTGAGAAATTCCGACCTTATCTCGTCTTGACTAAAAGCATTGTGTATACCGACCATTCGGCTATCAAGTATCTCTTAGCTAAGCAAGACGCTAAGCCGAGATTGCTTCGTTGGATGCTCCTCCTCCAAGAATTTGATGTCACCGTGCTTGACAAAAAAGGAGCCGAGAATCTAGCGGCCGATCATCTCTCTCGTCTAGAAGATCCTCACAAAGATGTTTTCGAGAACAAGGAAATTACCGAAACATTTCCTCTTGAGACTCTCGGTGTAGTGAATTCTAAAGACACCACCCCATGGTTTGCCGACATTGCAAATTACCATGCGGGCAATTTCATAATCAAGGGTATGACGACACAACAAAAACGAAAATTCTTTCGTGACGTCAAGTTCTATTTTTGGGACGACCCTTATCTCTTTCGGATTTGTGCGGATCAACTCGTTTGACGTTGTGTGTTTGGTGCCGAAGCTTCTAATATCCTTAGAGCTTGTCACGAGGGACCCACGGGTGGTCACCACGGTGCTAATCTCATGGCTAAGAAAGTGTTCGATGCCGGTTTCTTTTGGCCTTCTATTTATCGTGATGCACACGCACTTGTGAAGTCGTGTGATTCGTGCCAACGTCAAGGAAAATCGTCTCAACGTGATGAAATGCCGTAAAACATAATTCAAGTATGTGAGATTTTCGACATATGTGGAATAGACTTTATGGGGCCGTTCCCATAGTCTCATGGCAACAAATATATCCTCGTCGCGGTGGACTACCTTTCTATGGGTGGAAGCTAAGGCTTTACCTACTAATGATGCTCGTGTGGTAGTGAAGTTTTTGAAGCATCTATTCTCTCGGTTCGGAACCCCTCGTGCTATTATAAGCGATCGTGGAACCCATTTTTGTAATGACCAATTCGAAAAGGTTCTAAAGAAATATGGAGTTACTCATCGTCTTTCTACGGCTTATCACCCGCAAACGAGTGGGCAAGTCGAGGTTTCGAACCGAGCTTTGAAGAGGATTTTAGAGAGGTCAATTGGAAAAAAACCGTGCTTCATGGTCCGACAAACTTGATGACGCTTTATGGGCATTTAGGACCGCTTATAAGACACCTATCGGTTGCACTCCTTATAAGTTAGTATATGGGAAGAATTGTCATTTGCCCATTGAGTTGGAGCACAAGGCATATTGGGCCCTTAAGCATGCAAATTTTGACTTGAAGACCGCGGGAGATCACCGGAAAATACAATTGAATGAATTGGATGAATTAAGAGATAATGCTTATGAAAATTCATTAATTTTTAAAGAAAAGACTAAAAAGTTTCATGATTCAAAGATTAAAAACCGGGTTTTTAACGTTGGTGATCAAGTGTTGCTTTTTAACTCTCGTCTTAAGATATTTTCCGGGAAATTGAAATCTCGTTGGTCGGGTCCGTTCACCATTACACAAGTGTTTCCTTATGGGACCATTGAGCTAGCTCAAGATGATGGTCCTAATTTCAAGGTGAATGGACATAGGCTTAAGCACTACATTGGTGGGGAAATTCCTTCAATGGTTGCCCTCGACCAAGTCACCTTCCCCAATGATAATTAGCATTGAGGAGATCGAGTCGAGCTCATGACTCCGGTAATCAAAAACGAGGTGCCTCGTGGGGGAGATCCCATGCTTATCCTTTATGCTTACTATTCACTAATAAGGGGACTTGTACCCTTTCAACTCGTTGTCTCGTGGTTGTTTGTGATTGTGTTATCTAGATCATCATCATCATCAACGACTGAAGACTCTCGTGTTCGTTTACGTGAGCCTCCATCGTTCGCTTGAAGAAGTTTTTCACGAATCCATGACATATCCTTTATTGTTCTAACAATTATCTTTTAGCATACTTAATAAACGGCTTTAGATATATTGTTGATCACCCTTTCCATGCTAGTACCTAAGCATTCGACTCTTCGTCTCTAGTATGGGGGTGCTCCACCTTTAGACTCGAAACATTGAGGACAATGTTTACTTTTAGTATGGGGGGGTGAATAGGTACTTGCTTTGCTACGCCCTCACGCTTTCCAATTTTCAATGTTTTGTTTTGCTAAAAAATGGCCAAATTTTAAAAAAATTTTCTTAGTTTTCATAAGTGTTTTTAAGACACGAATGTATATTTTACGTTGGGTAGAATAAGAGTTAATTTTTGACTTGATGGGCATTTGGAACCATTTACATTCCTTAACCCGCTCAATTCAAGTTTTGCTCGACTTTTATATAGGGAGCTTTAAAACGCGAAAGTCTTAACTCTTACGGGTTAAGAACAAGAACTTTTCGCAAGTTCCTATAATTGATTCTAGAAAGTCACTTATCAAGGGAACTATAAAACGCATTCTCTAAACTTGAAAAAGTCCAAGAAATTGCAAGATTCTATAGGTGGCTTGAATCCCGAAACTTTGATTTGATATAGTCTTAATGAAAGCTAATCCAAATTTGGCTTAATTTTGACTTGCATGGCTAAGTATTCACGAGTCTCTTTAATTAGAGGTCTTTAAATAGTGAAGAACGAGAAATGATAGAGTTAGACAAGTGATCATGCTAAACGTAGAACATGAAAATGTTCTTTCAAAAACTCATATGTTTTTAATTGTGGCTTTTTCTTCCCATAAGATCAATGCATTAGGAATAAATCATAATTGCAATAAGTAAGGTCGTACGATTTGAAAGGTTACTTAGCCTCTAGCGCAAGATCGTTTAAAAGTTGCTCGGGGTTGAATAGAGTTCATAGCCAAGGCATAACTTATTGAAGCGGGACGCGAAGATTGGCGATCATCCAAAAAGGCCCTAACAAGGCATGAGGAGCTCTATTTTTGCTAAAGATCCAAAGATGATGTGAAGTATCATTATTCCTAAATCAATATGAAGGATCGAGACACACGACGAGAAGCAATTACTCCCCTAAAGATCATGGAGAAAGTCTATCCAAAAAGACCCTAACAAGGTATGAGGATAAATATATCCAAGTCCGAAAAGGAGGCGGATCATTGTATATCAAAATCCAAAGTAAAGATTGAAGAAAAATGATGAAGTCGTGGTCCAATATGAAGAATCTCTCAAAAACGTCAAGTGAAGAAATTCCAAATACATGAAGAGAAGACCATAATTTCAAGAACGTCTTCCCAAGATTAGAAGTATGAAGTACATGCCAAATATCGGTCCGAGAAAGGTCTCAAATCGTGAAACGAGTTATGCCAAGATATGAACTTAAGGAGATACACGAGAAGCCGTTTTAAAAGATTTTGTCCTTCGGCTAACTATTGATCAAATCGTGCTACTTTGCTTTTGGACTAATAACTACTCAAATAAGTCAATATGAATCACTTGAGATCCATGACAAATAGATAAAAAAATGCTAGTAACCTATTTCCTTTTATAATAACTAGGATTGCGGGGAGAAAAAGTATTACACAATTTGGACGTATGAGTAGTGTTAGCATTGTGACTTGTACCAACAATGATCTTGTTTTTGCACTTAGCATGGAATGTATGACAATCAAGGATGACGAAGTTTACTCTAAGGGACATTTACTTGTTTCTATTCTTTGACCCTAAAAGTCACTTTTCGTGATGAAAATCATACATTATGTCTTTACACATCATCGTATATGTTGCAAGTCTTTTACTTTTCAATAAAGGTTAATAAAGTTGAACTTTGGTGATGCTTAGATACTTTATTTCTAGCATTGCGTGAGGGCACGACAATGGCTTAGTATGGGGGAGTGATGAGATGGCATTTATACATGATCTCATCGTTCTTTTCGGGCTTTAAATGCATAAAAATGTCATAAAAATACCATATATATGCTTGTGTTTGTTTACTTGTGTATTTTAGGTATGGATATCGTGAAAAAGACAAAAGATCACAAGTTACAAGGAAAAACGGACACGAGAAACGAAGCCGTACAAAGAACCGGGCCCTAATCATGGAATTCTCAACAAATACCCTTGAAGACTTGAAGACAAACAAGATTGATCCTCATTTATTGAAGAAATGACACTTAAAACCCTTGTATATTAACACTTACAAGTTTTGTCCCTTAAGTTTGTCAAAATTACACAAAAGGTCCTTCAACTTTGAAGAAATGGCAAGATTAGTCCCTCAACAAATCAAAACTGCCAATAATGGTCCCTCATGAAGTCAAAGATACAATGAAGACCTTTGAAGATCAACAATGTCCAAGATCAGCCCTTGAATTATCCAAAAATGGCAAAAATAACCCTTGAAATCCTTTTTCCAAAGTTTTGTGCCAAAAGTGACAAATGGTGAAACTTATTAACAAAGGAGAATACGTTTTAGGGCTGAAATACCTTATTTACCAAAAATCTCAAAACACAAGGACCCAAGTTGCCACTTTCAAACTTTCAAATCTGAAAATGCGCCAAACAAGTTCCACTCCACCAAAAACGGATCAAAGGGGTCCACTATTCATGTTCTTCCACCCAGATTTTACTTTTACCCAACAAAGGGTTAATCCAAATTACCTTGACCAAAAAGTAATTAACCCTCACACGTATACATCCTACACTTGAACTCACCCATCACATCATCATGGACCCCACCCCCAATTCCCCCTCAACCAATCAGAATGCAACTTAACCCCCAAGTTATCCTACGTGTCCAAATCAACAGCCTAGGATCCTTGCTTCATTCCAAAGCTAAAATGAATAGCCTTGATCACTTTGGACAGCTCACACCAAGGATTCGTCTAGAAGAACCAATGGCATTATAGAGAAATCACATCTAGGGTTTGTGAATAGTGTTTAGCCAGGCATTTGCCTATAAAAGGAGACCTCAACATGTGAGAGTCCCTTTGTTCCAGTTTTAGGCTATTAATCTTTGTAATTCCTTTTTAAGCTTAATAAAATTTGAATTTCTGAAATTTGAAATCTCTTTTTGATTTAGTTAAAAGTTTGGTGTTTGAGTAGCCTAATTCTGAGTTCCATTTGATTGTTAAGGCCTACCTTAATCTTGTGGTTAAGGCACGTCTTGTTTCATTAGGTTTTTAAGGTTTGAAAACCTTGAAATCCTAGGTTCTGTTTTGGTTTATTTTGTGTACTAACCCTTGACCATTTGCTATAAGCTCTTACAAGCTTGTTGACACCAAGCTTGTGAAGAGATTAGAGCCCTTGGTTGAGTTGTTTGCTGCTTGTGTTGAAGAAATCAAGTCCTTGAGGTTCTACTTTGAACCATCAACCAAGGCAATTTGCATCTCCTTATTTGAAGTACCTTGGTCTTGTTCTAGTTGTTGAACAAGGTCCAAGGAGCATTGCTGGCCTTCCTAGGATGTTGTGGAAGGAAGGTATAAGCTCTTGTTAAGATTCCCCTAAAAATTTCATATTTATGACTGTTTTGGATTTTGTGCTTTGATTTTGAGTATTTGTGTTTGTGTTGGTAATTTATGTGTTTGATTGTGTTAATTGCTGCCTAATAAGTGTTTTTGATCATTAAAATCAGTAGGTTATTAGAAGAAATCACAAGTTTCTTTGATAAATGACTGATTAAGGAGTGTTTGGGATTACTGCATAAGTTTGGATTGTGGCTTGTTAAGTGCTTGTGTGTTGTTAGCAAGTATTGGTATCTGTTGTTTAGGTGCTTATGCTCATCTGTTTGCAGGTTTTGTGGGTTTGATCACATAGATTCTTGTTTTGGCTATAAAATTTTCATAACTTGGTAAAATTGGCTAGGATTTTGAGGACACCTAGATCTAGGCTTAGGCTAGGGCTAACAAGTGCTAAATCATAGTTAATCACACCAGGGTAGAAGGATTTGAGGCTTGAAATTGGATTAAGTGTCAAGTATATCAGCAAAACTTGTCTGCATATTGTTCATTGTTCATCAGAAACATTTTTTGCTTTGATCTTGTTGATTACTTTGATTCAGTGTTTGATTCTTGTTGCTTTGTGTTTGTTCTTAGTTTATATAGCTTGTGTATGCATCCTGTTAAGTTTGGTTGGCTTATTCTGCTTAAATCTGCTTATTAAGTGCTTAACTGCTTATTTGCATATCTGGAGCATATCTGGTAACTGTTTGGCTTATTGTGGCTTATTGTGTGAACCATTTTGTGATTTTATTGTTGCTATTGACTCCTTGTGATTCACTGATCACAAGGGTGCCCTTGTTTCCAATTGAATCAAACCAGAACTCTCAAATAAGCTTGGTCAAATAGTCAAAGCAGTGGGAACTCCTTTCCCCTGCTAGTTACCACTGCTAGTGTAAAATTGGGTTCAACTTATAAATAAGCTATAATAGCTTATTCCAACCAGCAACAACTTTGTTTTTGTAATAGGTGCTCATATTTTGACCCATTTGTTTATACTGGAGCATTTGGGTGGTTGACTTTTAGGTTTGACTAGAAAACCAACTCCTTTGACTTTTACATAAGTTCATTTGTGCTTATTATGGCTTATTGGTTGTGCTTATTGGATTTTTGTTGATTGATATTGCTTATTGAGTCCATTTGAAAGCTTTTGTAAGTTGAATAAAGTCTTGAGGTGCATTATTTCTCAAAAACGACTATTTTGTCGTTTTGTGGATTTTTGCTTTTCTATTTTCTGGCTTATTGAGTGTGCTTATTGGAAATTTCTTTTGACAGATCTCTTAAGCATTCTAAAAGAGGGTTGTGTGTCAAATTAGAGCTTATGGCATTAGCTTATGGCTTAATGGGCTGAAAAGCCCAATAAGAATAAGCTTTGTGTTCAATAAGCTGTGATAAGCTTACTTTTAGCTTTTGGGCCTTTAGAGTTTTGTTCTTAGAATTGAATTTTAAGTCAGATAGGGCTTTTCCAAGTCAATTGGGCCAAGTTTGACTTTTTGGGCCCAAAAGCCCAATTGTGTTGACTGAATTTGGATTTGGCCCATTTGAGGGCCCATTAGGGGTATTTTGGTAATTTCACTTTGATTTTCTGATTATTTAGGTTAAAATAAACTAGTTTGCAAGTTTTTAGAATTTTTTATAATTTTTGGATTTTTAATATTATTTTAATATTATTTTATTATTATTTTTGAAATTTCACATTTTCCAACTTTTTACATTTTTCTTAGGTTAAATACATTAAAATAGGAATTTAGCAACTTTTAGAATAATTTTATCTCTTTTAGATTAATTTTTATAATTATTTTAAGTTTTAATAGTTTTTAAATCATTTTAAATAGTTTTTATTAGTTTTAAAATTTCTAAAAATAGTTTTTAATCTTTTTAGGTCATTTTA
Source organism: Glebionis coronaria (assembly GCA_025667525.1). Lineage (NCBI taxonomy): Eukaryota > Viridiplantae > Streptophyta > Magnoliopsida > Asterales > Asteraceae > Glebionis > Glebionis coronaria. Next base: position 125,591 of record JANFOE010001774.1, on the reverse strand, counting down.
GAGTTTTACCAATTGAAAAATCTTTATTTGTGCTTTTTGATAATTTATTTGATTTTTAGGGCTTTAATTAGCATTTAAAAATTGAATATTTAATTATTTAAAAGGTTTGAAAAAGTTTTGATCATTGGTAAACTCTTAGTTTATTATTTTTGATTTTTGGTGAATTTTTGGTAATTTTTAGAATGTATTTTTATTTTTGTGATTTTTAAGGTTCTACGTTTTAACTTTCTAATAGTGATTTTTCTTGGTAATTTTTATTTTTACGTCTTCGTCATCTTCTTTTCTCATCCCCTTTCTAAACCAATCATTAATCACAAACATTTGACAAATTTCTCACACACATATATCTCCTTGGGAAACGAACTTTCACACCATTAAGGGTCATTAGTGTTGATTTTCTTAAATCATCACTCGATACTTACCACTTTTACGCCTTTTCCCTAAAAGGTCGTATTTTACCACAATCAAGCTCGCCAACACACGCTTAAATGAAAACTGTTCTGCAGTTATTCTTAAAGAACTTCCGGAAAAACTTGGAGATCCCGGTCGTTTTGTGTTGCCTTGCATCTTTAACAAAACCGAAGAATTTACTGCCCTAGCTGATCTCGGGGCCAGTATAAATTTGATGCCATTAAGTGTTTGGAAAGCACTCTCATTACCCGACCTTACTCCAACAAAGATGACTCTTGAGCTTGTAAATCGCACTCTCGCTTACCCCGTTGGTATTGCCAAAGATGTGTTCATTAAAGTTGGCACCTTCACTTATTTGGTCGACTTTGTTGTGGTTGATTATGAAATGGACCCTCGTATTCCTTTAATACTTGGTCGGCCATTCTTGAGAACCAGACGAGCTCTTGTTGATGTTGCCGAAGGTGAGTTAATCTTAAGAGTCGGGGATGATGCACAAGTTTTCAAAATGGGGAAGCTTACAAGCAAAACCTATGGAAGAGAATCCGCGAATATGATTAATGTGCTTGATGATCTTGTCGTCTACAACAATCCTCTATTCGATTCTTGCATTGATAATCCACTTTTTCAAGATGATGTGGATGATTCTCTCTCCAATTTGGAACCTTCACCCATATATGATTCTCCACCGATCTTTGATGCTTATGATGATGATTCTAGCTCAGATACGGATGATTATGATGACTTTACTTCCGAGTATCCCGACATGCCCACATATGATGATTTTGATGAGGCCGATACTCTTTCGAGTGATTCTTCACATGATGAAGATCCTCCGCCATCACTTGATCCTGCTTTGGATGATTACTCATTTGAGGAAGACTTCTCTACTTTTCTCAATACCTACTTCCCTAATGAGAGTGATGCACCTCCTTTGGACTTTGATACTTATGGTCTTAATCCTACTTTAGATTTGAAGAAAATTCTTTCAAAGCAGAAGCAACCGGTCGACACCACCATCCGCAGCACGTATGATTTAACACCTCTTTGTCCACCTTCTGAGGACAAGGTTGTGCATCTTCTTTGCGGATCTTCTTCAAATTCTGCTGAGCCTGAGTGCTATTTTCCCCTAAAGGAAAAGGTGTTCGACCCCGGTATCGATATTTTTAAGCCATCTCAGTATCCGTTTGATGAAATAAAAGGAAAAATCATTGGAAATTTTGAAGATATGCTTGCACCACTTCACCCTTGCTTCCACCGTGCTCCGTCTTTGCTTAAGGGAACCTTGCTTATTCTTCTTTGGCTTGCCTTGTTCACCTTAAGCTTGTGCTATTTGATGGACGAAAACTATGTCTTTGATCTTGGTGGATATGTTTCATCCTTCTTCCTATGCTAATCAACGTCGAGTCAGGCTCACGACTCGGTGAACAAAAATCAAGCGCTTCTTGGGAGGCAACCCATGTATCTATCTTTTAGCTTTCTTTATCCTAAGTGTAGGGGGAAGACCCGTTGGTGTTTGCTATTTCCTCTCTTCTAATATTCATGGATTCGAGCGTTCAAAGACACACTCTTGATGATTTTTGACGATCCGTGATCCCGTGTTTCCGTCTTCCCGGTTCTATCCTAAACTCTTTTCGATTCACTATTTTATATTTCTCAATATTAAAATAGGAATCTCGTTAGCTGTCTTTTCCTTAGCGAGATTTAAACAAAGTGCACAATGTCCTAAGTGTAGGGGAGTTTACTCCCACATGCTTAAACATTGAGGACAATGTTTATATTAAGTGTAGGGGGGACTTCAATCGAAGTTAAGTGGCCTTTTCCTTGTATTTGTCCTCATTTTAACCGGAAAATCAATTTTTCGACATTTTTCAAAAATTTTGATCTATTTTGGCCCATTAGTTTTTCCCTTTGTATAGTTATTTTCTTTCTTTAGTAGAATAAAATTTTAATAAAGTGGTTTTAATTTTCAAACGTTGTGAATCTTTTGACTCAACCCGAGTTTACTTATCTAAGTTTACTCTAGCTAGTATCCTTAACGTGTTTATGTCAAGTTTTGCTTGGCTTTTATATAGGGAGCTATAAAACGCGAAAGTCTTAACTCTCACGGGTTAAGAACAAGAACTTTTCGCAAGTTCCTATAATTGATCCTAGAGAGTCGTTTATCAAGGGAACTTTAAAATGCGATTTCTAAACTTGAAAAAGTCTAAGAGTTTGCAAGATCCTATAGACGACTCGAAAACCCAAAACTTTGATTTATTAGGCTAAGCATCCACGAGTCTCATTCCTTGAGATTTTAAACTGTGGAGAACGAGAGATGATAGAGTCAATTATATGTTTGGTATTCTTTCGTGAATTTATGTGAGTTAATTATAAGCCTATTCTCCCATCGCTTGCTAATAAATTTATCTACAATAAATAAGGTTGTACGATTTGAAAAGTTACTTAGCTTCTAGCCGAGGATCATTTAAAAGTTACTCGGTATGGATTAGAGTTCATAGCCAAGGCATAACTTATTGAAGCGGGATGCGAAGATTGATGAGTCCAAAAAGGTCCTAACAAGGCATGAGGGCTACATTTTGTTGCTAAAGATCCCAAGTGATGTGAAGAATCATTTATCGAAAATTAATATGAAGGATCGAGACACACGACGAAAAGCAAAAACTCCCCAAAAGTCATGGAGAAGTCTATCCGAAAAGACCCTAGCAAGGTATGAGGATAAATAAAGCCAAGTCCAAAAAGGAGGCGGATCGTTGTATATCAAAATCCCAAATAAATATTGGAGAAAAATGAAGAAGTCGTGGTCTAAATATGAAGAATCTCTCAAAACTTCAAGTGAAGAAATTCCTATTATGAAGAGAAGGCCATTACTTCATGAACGTCTCTCAAGGTTTGAAGTATGAAGTCGCTGCCAAATATCGGTCCGAGAAAGGTCTCAAATCGTGAAGCGAGTTATGCCAAGATATGAACTTTATGAGGTCCCGAGAAGCACTTTTAAAAGATTTTGTCCTTTAGCTAACTATTGATTAAATCGTCCCACTTTATTTTCGGCCTAAATAACTATCGAAATAAGTCAACAATGCATCCTCGTGATCATTCAAGACAACAATAAAATATAAGAGATACACCTAGGAATAAGGGAGTCTAAGTGAATAATTGGCCCACATGAGTTCGTGTTAGTTTGCTAACTTATAATAACAATGATCTCGTTTTTAAGCTTGGTTTGGAGAAAGTGAAAACTTGAGGATGATGATTATTCATGACATTTCCAAAACCCAAGGTATGTTTTTTATTTCTTTACTTTGAATGTTTATAGTTTTCTATCTCTTTAATAAAGGCCAAGGTGGATTGATTTTGATGAAAAATGTAAACGTGCTTTGTAACTAATGCATTGCATGAGGACATTGAAATGGTCAAGTGTAGGGGATTTGATAGGTGTGTAAACACCCATCCTTTTTACCATTTAATTACAATAATAATCGAGCCAAAACGTGTATTTTATGTCATTTATGTCGGAATTATGCGTGGTTTGTGTTTTTGTTGTGATTTAGGACGAAAAGGTGAAAAGTGGAGAAAACACGGGCATTCACGGGCTTTTATCGAAGAAAAAGACGAAAGACGAAGTCAAGAAGTCAAGAGTGCAAAAAGAATGGAAGTCGAAGACCAATTCTGAAGATTTATCGAAGAAAAAGTCAAAAGACGGAAGTTTACTAAAAGCCGAAGAACTCAAGTCTAATTTATTGAAGAATTACAAGACGAGTTCAAAGAAATCCCGAGACAAAGACATTAAAGTCCAAGATTTAAGAAGATTAAGAAGATTAAGGACTTAATCTTGCAATTAAGGAAAAGAAGAAAGAGGGGAGGAAGCTTTCTAAGCACTCCCTAATCCTCCCCTATAAATAGATTAGATTAGATTCATTTCATTTTGGTTGGCTAGAGTGACACTAGTTCTTCCACTTTTAATTACCTTGTCATTTAATTTCATGTCCATTTAAATACCTTGTCTTGCACCTTAATTACATTTAGTTTCAAGTAAGTTTTCTTTTAATTCTTGTCAATCTTTACTTTATTGTTTGATCTCCTATCTTCCTTTCTTTAATCTTTATGTTTATTTGTTCATGTTCATGTTCTTATTTTTATTGATTTGATTAAAGTGGGTTTTGATTATTTTGGTTATATTTGTTAGTTTGATTGTTTTGGATTGTTTGTTTATGATTGGTAGATGTTTATTGATTAGCTTGATTTAATCTTGTGGTTGATTTTGATTAGTTTTGATTAGATTCGTATTGTTCTTGTGTTCCTTGTTCTTCGCTTGTCTGTTACTGTATTCCCAGGAAAAATTCCGGATCAAGCCCAGTTATTCCGAGTGAAGGAGGTTGTGCAAGTTTATTCCGGATCAAGAGTGTTCATCCGGAATATTGGACATTCCAGATCAGAAGAGTTTATTCGGAATAATTTATTATTCCGGATCAAACCGTTCATCCGGAATATTAGACATTCCGGATCAAGCTAAAAGTTCCGGATCAACCAAACATTCCGGATCAAGGAAGTGTTCCGAATCAAAGGCTTCCATCCAGAATAAGTGACATATTCCGGATCAAGGAGTTTTATTCGGAATAATATTCCGGATCAGCAACATTCCGAATCAACCAAGTATTCCGAATCAAGACTTTATTCCAGATAAGTGACATATTCCGGATAAAGGATTTATTCCGGATCAAGGGTTTTGGTGAATATTCCGAGTAAAGAAGAATCATTCCGAACGAAGGTTACATTCCGGATGAGTGATTATTCCGAACGAAGGTTTATTCCGGATGAGCTGTTTTCAGGTTATTTTTAGTTTTAGTTTTTAAGTTTCTGTTTTTAATTTTCAAGCTTTATTTTTCCCGCCTTTTTATTTAGTTGCACTTTAAGTTTATTTGCCTTAGATTTATTTTAGTCTTGCCTTAGTTTTAAGTTTTAGTTGCGTTTTAAGTTGCCTTAGATAGTTTTAAGTTTGCGTTATTTACTTTTAGTGCCATTTACTTTTCGTCACGCTTTTAAATACTTGTCATTTACTTTAAATTAGATTTAGATTTACTTTAACGTCATTTTGTTTTAAGTCTTGCACCATTTATTTTAAAAACAACCAAAAACATTCTTCTTCACCAAAAACAATTGAGTCGTACTTTGAACCGGAAATCAATTCGTTAAGATACCGAGAAACGAACTTTTTCAACTAGTAAAATCTCTTACATTACACCCCTTAACCTTCACACTACTACCAAATCCACATCATCTTCTTCACCCCATAATTTAGGATGGAAAAACGCCAAAGGACCATTGGAGTGTTCTCCTCTGGTGGTCCTAGCCATGTTGCAGAGAGAACCACCACCACAAGTGTGGTTGGTGACATGGGTGAGGATAGGACTATTGGTACTCCCTTAGATGCAGGCCAAGCCAGTCGTACCATCATTAAGACCTCATCCATGCCCCATGAATCTACTTTGGGAGGTCAAATACCCATTCTAGAAGAGGGCAGATTTGAACCATATACAATGTTGGAATTGACGGCTGTCTGCATTTGCTTGCAAAAGCAATATACAGACCTGGTACATACTGTCACTACACAAGGCCTTGAACTCAAGCAATTGAGGGAGAGGATTGTTCTTTTAGAAGGTGCTAACAATAGGTGTGGTATGGAGGATTCTTCCAAAGGGGAGGATGAGCAGATACACGTGAGTGACAAAGGCTCACATTATGGAGAATCTTTGGGTGTGGCTGAAGCTCTTACAGATTTTGAAGAAGCAACCAGGTTTTGATGTCTCTTTGGTTACTCCTACAAATTTGAATTTATCCTTTACAAAAATGATGGAGCAGTTCACAAGAAGCGCTGGCAAAAGTAAGGCGAGCGTTGACAAGAATATTTTGGACGCTGATAAGCCAAGCGCTGACAAGAGTAAGTTGGGCGTTGACACACAGGTTTTGGACGTTGATAAACTTGCAGAGTTGAAGATGAAGGTAGATTATGATATGCATGAAGTTGCCCAGATGTACTTTGCTTGGGAGAAGAAGATCATGGAAGTTCCAGACATATCATTATCAGATCAGATTTGGGGATTGGAAATTCTTCTTAGGATTCAAAGAGATTGTCAGGTAATCCTTAAGTATAAGGCCAGCAATGTTTTCTCACAGTCTAAGAGAGAAAGAAGGGAGCTTTATTATATGTTGCTTAGATGTCATCAAGGAGGTTGGACTTTTCAGAAGTTACAGGAATTGTCCTTTGATGAATTGAAATATAAGGCTTATCCTATTTGGGCAAGAGTGCAAGAGATGAACACTACCAGACTTCTTTCAGATGAAAGGAAAGAAGAACTTGCAGAGAAGATGGAGATTCAAAGGGCTATGATTGTACCAAGACCATTGAAGAAGGGAGTTCCACTTGAGTTTCCTTCAAATTTGAATAGAGTGAATCCCAGTGAAGCTATTATTAGAAAGAGTATTAAGTTGTCACCCATGGAAGCTTCACATATGGTAGAAGTATTCCCTTATGATTCCAGAAACCCTATCATTAGTTATGAAGAAGATGCAAGTGGGTTTTGGATGATTGGTAGATATGGGAAAGAGGTACATACTTTTACTACTCTTATGTCTTTGTTTGCAAGTTTGGATAGGGAAGACTTGGCAGACCTTTGGAGGTTACTGCAGGCCAAGTATGAGACTGAAGCACCTATTTCAGTCAATGGGATAAAGCTTTGGTCAACCTTCAAGAGAATATGTGCACCAGATGAAGAAGATCCAGTTTGGAAGGATCTTGAGGATGATATCAGTGGACTTCAATGGCGTCTATATTCAGCAGCTGGTGTGTATCATTTGAGTTCTACAAAGTTTTCTGAGTAACTTCTTGTGGATGCTGAGTATCCTATGTCCAAAGAAGTCTTGGAGAAGATGAAGACAACACAGTTAGAGATAACTACTCAAGTGACGTGGCCAGAGATTTGGTTAGATTTGTTTATTTCCAATTTGATAAGATTTGTAAGAATCCTCCTAGTTCTTAGTTTTTATTCAGAAACTTGATTATTAGAGTAGATATCAAGTTTAGGGGAGGATTGTTGGGAATAAAATATAGCCAATACACTTGGACGCTGATAAGAGCAATCTGGACGTTGTTAAGAAGAAATCAAGCGTTGACAGGACAAGCGTTGACAGGAAGAATTCAAGCGTTGATAAGAAGAAGTCAAGCATTGATAGAAGACTTAGTCTACACGTATTATGTTTCTGGTATGTTTCTAGTAAAGATATGATCGACAATGTATTTCTTATGTTTATCTTTACCTAAAATAGCTGATACGTAGACTCTTGTACAAGGCTCCTTAATCGATAAAAGGATGCCTTTAGGTTTTAGTTTAATATACGTTTAACACTTTCATTGTACGCAAATTCGATTTATCAATCAAAGTGAAAGTTTGGTTTACATTGTTTGTGTGTTCTTATTTAAGTATTAATTCCACATAATACTTGAATTGTTACATATACAACAAAGTTTCTCTACGTGTTTAATTTGATTTAAGCTCGTTTACACAAGCTAAATCGATCTAAGTTTGGGATCAACAGTACACACTTCAAATATATAGTTCTTTGTTGCTTCTACAGGTAGTTTTTTGAGATGTCGGACAGTCAGGAAACACATAAGAACATTGACATATGGAAGATTAAGAAGGTTATGAAGGAAATGGAAGCAGCAAGAGGCACTAACAAACAATCTATTTTGGGAGCCATAACATCCGCTCAACAAAGTATAAAGTTATACAATAAGGTTCCACCTAATGGACTCGTGTTATCACGCGTCAAGTTTGTTGAGCGTATTATATCCTTCTTAGAACTTGAACGTATATCTTTCATGCTTATCTGCAAATTCGATTCCAACTATAAAACTGAATTGTGGTGGTTGAAACCACTACCGGTTCTTTTTGTTTCAGGTTTAATTTCTGTACCTTAAACACTTAATACATTATTCTATGGCATTGTATTGAATGGGTGTTAATCATGTGAATGGTGGAAGGCTGATATTGAATGCAGAAAACTATTATCCTGTAAGCTTTTCAATTGCATTATCAAGGCTTCTGTCATTTTGAAATGTAGTGTTCTTAATTTTCCTTTCATTCAACAATGCAACTTAAGTGGGACTCGGTTCTTTTTTATTTTCAGCGTGAGTGAAACCCGTCTGGTAGGTGTAACAGTGAGAAGAAAAATTATCACCGACGGTTTTTCGGCAGCACTAGGGAGAAAGGTTTAGTAGACAATGAAAATGTAACGATTGTGTTACCGAGTATCATAGGTTGTCCCTGATTGAGCATGGTATTATCAGCGATTTTAAGATCTGCTAATAGAATACATTACTGAATATCAATCTGGCCTCCACTTCCAATATCAACAGCTGAGAAGAAATGGATGCTCCTATTTCACTATACTCGGATATGAGTCAAATTCTTGTAATTAGAGATTGATAGGTGTGTTAACACCCATCTTTTCTACCACTTAGTTACAATAATAACCGGACCAAAACGTGTATTTTATGTCTTTTATGTCGGAATTATGCGTGGTTTGTGTTTTTGTTGTGATTTAGGACGAAAAGGTGAAAAGTGGAGAAAACACAGGAATTCACGGGCATTTACGGACTTTTATTGAAGAAATGGATGAAAGACGAAGTCAAGAAGTCAAAAGTGGATAAAGAACGGAAGTCCAAGACCAATTCTGAAGATTTATCGAAGAAAAAGTCAAAAGACGAAAGTTTACTTAAAGCCGAGGAACTCAAGTCTTATTTATCGAAGAATTAAAAGACGAGCCCAAAGAAATCCCGAGCCAAAAGTCATCACATTCCAAGATTAACAAAAAGATTAAGAAGGAAAGACTTAATGGCGCAATTAACAAGAAAGGAAGGAGAGAGGAAGCTTCCCCTAACCACTCCCTAATCACCTATATAAACCCTCATTTTCATTCATTTACTCTTGTTGGTGGCTTGACAAACCATTCTTCCACTTTCATTTATGCACATTTAATTACTTGCGTATTTAAATACATGTTTTGCACCTTTAATTACTTTTAATTTCAAGTGAGTGTTTCTTTTTAATTACTTGCACCTTTACTTTATCTTGTTCATCTTCTTCTACCTTTCTTTGATCTTTGATTTACACGCGTTTTTCTCTTGTTTATTCGTTTAAAGGTTTGATTTTTATGCTTTTGATTGTTTTAAACCATTTATTTTCATAGCTTATTTGATTTATTTTTCAAGTTTATATAGTTTTTACAAAAGTTAATTTTATATAAAAAGTTGTTTTTCTTAAAGTTTATCTTTTTCATATTTTAAAAGTTGTTAACTTTCAGTTTTATAGCTTATTTTTACACGATTTACCTTCAGGATTTAGTCTAGTGCTTATTAGAACAATAGCTTATTTACTTAGCTTAATTTCCATCCAAGTCTCCGTATTCCGATCTTGACGATCGGAAAAGGGTTTTACTTTCCGATCGTGAGGACTTTGATATTCCGATCTGTGTATGTTTGGACATTCCGATTGGGTAAAGTGACTGATTCCGATCGTGGGATACCGATAAGCATTCCGACCGAGCTCACAATACATTCCGATCAAGAGGTAAGTTAAATATTCCGATTGGAGGAGTTTCTGGACATTCCGATTGGCGAGTGACAGTATTCCGATTGGGTTTCTATAGACATTCCGATTGGTCACGTTTGACATTCCGATTGGTTCAATCGGAATATATTCCGATTGGAGGGTATCTTTCTCTTATTTTGACTTGTTTAATTTTTAGTTTAAGTTTTTAATACTTGTCTAATTTTAATTTCCGTCACGCTTTTATTTGTAGTCATTTAATCATTTTACTTTCCGTCATGTTTTTAAATATCGCACCTTTCTTTTAAATTAGACTTAGATTTTAATACTTGCCCTTTACTTTAACGACATTTACTTTTAAGTCTTTGCACATTTAAATTTAAAAACAACCAAAATTATTTGTTTCCACCAAAATAAAACTGAGTCACATAGAAAACCTAGATCAATTCGATTAGACAGGAACACTAGAACGATAACTTTCTTACTAGGCAAAAGCCCAGTTATTAAATGGCGCCGCTGCCGGCTCTTTTCGTTAAGATCAATAGTTTTCTGTGAGAGACACGTTGCTTTTTGGGATCCGTTCACTTGTGAACGTTAATTTTCTTGCATAAAAAATTCAAAAAATCATAAAAATTAAAAATTGATAAAAATCCATAAAAAATTAAAAATTTCAAAAATACAAAAAGATTTTATCTTTATTGTGTATATATATTGTCTTTGCGTTTGGTTTCTTTTTCTTTTGCATTTTCAGGTGTATGCGTACTAGATCTTCTAATTATCAAGAGCCCGAGCCTCAAGAAGATTTAGATATGGCAGGTGTTGTCAACAACATCATTCCACCGAACCTAAATAATAATAATAACAACAATGCTCTTCCACAGCCCGATCTTCGGACCATGGAGGAACTTTGTCAACCAACAATGTTTGGACGAGGAGGACCGATTGCGCCGATGCAAATCAACGCTCCTGAGTTTTCGTTGAAGCACCATATGATTCAGCAAGTGCAAACAAACCCATTCCGTGGACTGCCTGATGATGATGCCAACAAACACCTCGACAAGTTCATTACTATCACCCAGAGCATGAAGTTGGCTGGTGCCACAATGGATGAACTTCGCCTACAACTCTTCCCACACACTCTATTACATCATGCCGAGAAATGGTTTGATCGTCTCCCGAAGAATTCTATTCACACTTGGGATGATATGACTCAACGCTTTCTATCGCGCTACTTTCCACCATCCATGGTCACAAGCCTTCGCAATCAGATCAGCGGTTTCATGCAAGATCCCGATGAATCTCTTTTTGATGCATGGGAGAGATATAATTTCTTGATCGACCGTTGTCCAAACCACAACATGCTTCCGGTCACCTTGATCGATACTTTCTACAACGGATTGACTTTTCGAGATCGTGATACGATCAATGCAGCCGCCGGTGGCACATTCATGAAAAGGAGACCCGAGGAGTGTAGAGAGTTAATTGAGAACATGACTACTCACCACAAAAACTGGGATTCCTCTGCATCTTCAAGGAACAACCCGAGAGTCAATGTTTCCTCAACCTCATCAAACCCTGAGATGACCGAACTCACCCGCATGATGACTGAAATGAGCAAAAGTATTACGCTTCTCGCTTCAAATCAACAACAACAACAAGTTAAAGCGGTTGCTACTCTTTGTGAAACATGTGGCGGTCCTCACTCATACACCGATTGTCCTTCGACACAAGGAAATCCGGAAAATGTGTATGCAGCTTACGGTAATTATTCACCGGAAAATTACCAAGCTAGACAACAAGGGGATAGAAATCTGCTGAGCTACCGTTCCAACAACTACCTTTCACCCGGTTTTTCTCCTCAAAACCAAAACCCCGCCAACAACTACACTAGAAGCAACCAAATCCCACCAAGAGCTTCTAATCCTTATCACCAACCCGCCCAACAACACCCACCCATAAACACCGATGTTGAAGCCATCATGAGAACCCAAGGTGAGCAAATCAAGAACTTGCAGAGCCAAATTATCAATCTTAAAGGAGATATCACAAAGCAAGGAAATGAGATAATATCCGAGCTTCGAGATAACATTCAATCCTCCTTCAGCAGTCAAACCAATGATTTGAAGAATATGCTTGCTAGTTTCTTGCCAGCCGCTCAACCTTCTTCTTCAAGTTCTCTACCTTCAAACACCGTCACTAATCCGCGAGCCAATGTGAGTGCTATTACTACTCGTAGTGGAGTCACCATCATAGGACCACCAATCCCACCACCATCATCTACAACTCCTCCACCACCATTTATCCCTACTCCGCCCACACCTAGTATTAGTGCACCATTACCGTCTCCGCCTCGACGTGATGAAGTTCCCGCCAATGACCCTTCAACATCTCAACCGTTACCTACCACACCTGCTCTTTCACCACCCAAACCCAATATCCCTTATCCTTCTCGCTTGGGCAAGAACAAAATGCTAAACAAGGAGGACGCTCAAGTGACTAGCTATATCAAGATGATTTCTCAAATGAACTTCAACAATAGCTTTCTTGAAGCACTTGTCCACATGCCCAAATTTGTTAAAGCATTTAAGGAATTGCTTAACAAGAAGGAGAAGTTTATTGAACTCGCCAACACACGATTAAATGAAAACTGCTCAGCAGTTATTCTTAAAGAACTTCCGGAAAAGCTTGGAGATCCCGGTCGTTTCGTGTTGCCTTGCGTGTTCAACAAAACTGAAGAATTTACTGCCCTTGCTGATCTCGGGGCTAGTATTAATTTGATGCCACTGAGTGTTTGGAAAACACTATCATTGCCCGATCTCATTCCAACAAAGATGACTCTCGAACTTGCAAATCGCACTCTCGCTTACCCCGTTGGTATAGCCGAAGACGTGTTTATCAAAGTTGGCACATTTACTTTTCCGATCGATTTTGTCGTAGTTGATTATGAAATGGACCCTCGTATTCCTTTAATACTTGGTCGGCCATTCTTAAGAACCGGACGTGATTTAGTAGATGTGGCCGAAGGTGAGTTAATCTTACGAGTCGGGGATGATTCTAAAGTTTTTAAAATGGGGAAGCTTACAGGCAAATCCTTTGGAGGCCAAGAATCAGTGAATATGATAAATGTGCTCGATGACTTTACCGTCTATGACAATCCTCTATTCGAGTCTTCCACTGATAATCCACTCTTTGAAAATAATTTGGATGATTCTCACTCTACTTTGGAAGCTTCTCCCATTTATGATTCTCCACCGGTCTTTGATGCTTATGATGATGATGATTCTAGCTCAGATTCGGATGATTTTGATTGTACTTCTGAGTATCCCGAGCTGCCCACTTTCGATGATTTTGATGAGGCTGATACTCTCTCGAGCGATTCTTCACATGATGAAGATCCTCCGTCATCACTCGATCCTACTTTGGACGATTATTCATTTGAGGATGATTTCTCTGAATTTCTCAACACATACTTTCCTCATGAGAGTGATGCACCTCCTTTGGACTTTGAAGATTATCGTCTTGATCATACTTTGGATTTGAAGAGTATTTTGTCCAAGGAGAAGAAACCAGCCGACACCGAAATCCGTTGCACATATGATTTGACACCTCTTTGTCCCCCTTCTGAGGACGAGGTTGTGCTTCTTTGCGGATCTTCTTCACACTCGGCTGAGCCGGAGTGCTATTTTCCCCTGAAGGAACAGGTGTTCGATCCCGGTATTGAAGTCTTTAAGCCATCTCAGTATCCACCTGATGAAATAAAAGGAAAAATCTTTGGAAATCTTCAAGACTTGCTTGCACCACTTCATCCTTGCTTCTACTGTGCTCCATCACTGCTTAAGGGAACCCTGCCATTTCTCTTTTGGCTTGCCTTGTTCGCCTTAAGCTCGTGTTTATTGATGGATGAAAACTATGTCTTTGATCCTGGTGGATATGTCTCATGCTTCTTCCGTTGATGATCAAGGTCGAGTCAGGCTAATGACTCGGTTAACAAAAATTCAGCGCTTCTTGGGAGGCAACCCATGCATCTATCTTTTCGCTTTCTTTATCATAAGTGTAGGGGGGACCCTTTGGATTGCTATTTCCTCTCTTCACTTCTTAATCAGGGATTCGAGCTTCAATGATCCACTCTTGATGATTCTTGACGACCCGTGATTCCGTGTTCTACGTCTTCCCGGTTCTATCCTAAACTCTTTTCGATTCACTATTTTATATATTTTCTCAAATATTAAAATAGGAATCTCTTTAGTTGTCTTTCCCTTAGCGAGATTTTAAACAAAGTACACAATGTCCTAAGTGTAGGGGAGCTTAATCCCACATGCTTAAACATTGAGGACAATGTTTATCTTAAGTGTAGGGGGGACTTCTATCGAAGTTAAGTGGTCTTTTCCTTGTTTTTGTCCTCATTTTAACCGGAAAATCAATTTTTCGACATTTTTCAAAATTTTTGATCTATTTTGGCCTATTAGTTTTTCCCTTTGTATAGTTATTTTCTTCCTTTGCTAGAATAATTATTTAATAAGTGGTTTTAATTTTCAAACGTTGTGAATCTTTTGACTCAATCCGAGTTTACTCTAGCTAGTATCCTTAACGTGTTTAAGTCAAGTTTTGCTAGGCTTTTATATAGGGAGCTATAAAACGCGAAAGTCTTAACTCTCACGGGTTAAGAACAAGAACTTTTCGCAAGTTTCTATAATTGATCCTAGAGAGTCGTTTATCAAGGGAACTTTAAGATGAGACTTCTAAACTTGAAAGAGTCTAAGAAGTTGCAAGATCCTATAGGCGACTCGAAAACCCAAAACTTTGATTTAATAGGCTAAGTATCCACGAGTCTCATTACTTGAGATTTTAAACTGTGGAGAACAAGAGATGATAGAGCCAATTATAAGTCGGTATTCTTTCGTGAATTTATGTGAGTTGATTATAAGCCTATTCTCCCATCGCTTGCTAATAAATTTATCTACTAATAAATAAGGTTGTATGATTTGAAAAGTTACTTAGCTTCTAGCCCCAGATCGTTTAAAAGTTGCTCGGTAATGACGAGAGTTCATAGCCAAGGCATAACTTATGAAGCGGGGCGCGAAGATTGGCGAGTCCGAAAAGGCCCTAACAAGGCATGAGGGCTATATTTTGTTGCTAAAGATCCAAAGTGATGTGAAGAATCATTTATCGAAAATCAATATGAAGGATCGAGACACACGACGTAAAGCAAAACTCCCCAAAAGTCATGGAGAAGTGTATCCGAAAAGACCCTTACAAGGTATGAGGATAAATAGATCCAAGTCATAAAAGGAGGCGGATCGTTGTATATCAAAGTCCAAAATAAAGATTGGAGAAAAATGAAGAAGTCGTGGTCCAAGTATGAATCTCTCAAAACTTCAAGTGAAGAAATTCCAATTATGAAGAGAAGACCATTATTTCATGAACGTCTCTCAAGATTTGAAGTATGAAGTCGCTGCCAAATATCGGCCCGAGAAAGGTCTCAAATCGCGAACCAAGTTATGCCAAGATATGAACTTTTTGATATCCTGAGAAGCAGTTTTAAAAGATTTGGTCCTTTAGCTAACTATTGATTAAATCGTGCACTTTATTTTCAGACTAAATAACTATCGAAATAAGTCAAACAATGCATCTTCGTGATCATTCAAGACAAATAATAAAATATAAGAGATACACCTAGGAATAAGGGAGTCTAAGTGAGTAATTGGCCCACATGAGTTCGTGTTAGTTTACTAGCTTATAATAACAATGATCTTGTTTTTAAGCTTGGTTTCGAGAAAGTGAAAAGTTGAGGATGATGATTATTCATGACATTTTCAAAACCCAAGGTATGCTCTTAATTTCTTTGCTTTGCATTTTTATAATTTTCTATCTCTTTAATAAAGGCCAATATGGACTATTTATGATGAAAAGTGTAAACATGCTTTGTAACTAATGCATTGCATGAGGACATTGCAATGGTCAAGTGTAGGGGATTTGATAGGTGTGTTAACACCCATCTTTTCTACCACTTAATTACAATAATAACCGGACCAAAACGTGTATTTTATGTCTTTTATGTCGGAATTATGCGTGGTTTGTGTTTTTGTTGTGATTTAGGACGAAAAGGTGAAAAGTGGAGAAAACACGGGAATTCACGGGCATTTACGGACTTTTATTGAAGAAATGGATGAAAGACGAAGTCCAGAAGTCAAAAGTGGATAAAGAACGGAAGTCCAAGACCAATTCTGAAGATTTATCGAAGAAAAAGTCAAAAGACGAAAGTTTACTTAAAGCCGAGGAACTCAAGTCTTATTTATCGAAGAATTAAAAGACGAGCCCAAAGAAATCCCGAGCCAAAAGTTATCACATTCCAAGAATAACAAAAAGATTAAGAAGGAAGGACTTAATGGCGCAATTAACAAGAAAGGAAGGAGAGAGGAAGCTTCCCCTAACCACTCCCTAATCACCTATATAAACCCTCATTTTCATTCATTTACTCTTGTTGGTGGCTTGACAAACCATTCTTCCACTTTCATTTATGCACATTTAATTACTTGCGTATTTAAATACATGTTTTGCACCTTTAATTACTTTTAATTTCAAGTGAGTGTTTCTTTTTAATTACTTGCACCTTTACTTTATCTTGTTCATCTTCTTCAACCTTTCTTTGATCTTTGATTTACATACGTTTTTCTCTTGTTTATTCGTTTAAAGGTTTGATTTTTATGCTTTTGATTGTTTTAAACCATTTATTTTCATAGCTTATTTGATTTATTTTTCAAGTTTATATAGTTTTTACAAAAGTTAATTTTATATAAAAAGTTGTTTTTCTTAAAGTTTATCTTTTTCATATTTTAAAAGTTGTTAACTTTCAGTTTTATAGCTTATTTTTACACGATTTACCTTAAGGATTTAGTCTAGTGCTTATTAGAACAATAGCTTATTTACTTAGCTTAATTTCCATCCAAGTCTCCGTATTCCGATCTTGACGATCGGAAAAGGGTTTTACTTTCCGATCGTGAGGACTTTGATATTCCGATCTGTGTATGTTTGGACATTCCGATTGGGTAAAGTGACTGATTCCGATCGTGGGATACCGATAAGCATTCCGACCGAGCTCACAATACATTCCGATCAAGAGGTAAGTTAAATATTTCGATTGGAGGAGTTTCTGGACATTCCGATTGGCGAGTGACAGTATTCCGATTGGGTTTCTATAGACATTCCGATTGGTTACGTTTGACATTCCGATTGGTTCAATCGGAATATCTTCCGATTGGAGGGTATCTTTCTCTTATTTTGACTTGTTTAATTTTTAGTTTAAGTTTTTAATACTTGTCTAATTTTAATTTCCGTCACGCTTTTATTTGTAGTCATTTAATCATTTTACTTTCCGTCATGTTTTTAAATATCGCACCTTTCTTTTAAATTAGACTTAGATTTTAATACTTGCCCTTTACTTTAACGACATTTACTTTTAAGTCTTTGCACATTTAAATTTAAAAACAACCAAAATTATTTGTTTCCACCAAAATAAAACTGAGTCACATAGAAAACCTAGATCAATTCGATTAGACAGGAACACTAGAACGATAACTTTCTTACTAGGCAAAAGCCTTGTATTAGAGATGTGCAGATGTCGTGCCTATAAGATCCTTTGGTCTCACCTTTGTTTTCACAACCAGTGTTCTAGCAATGTGGCGAGAGAAGGTAAATACTATTCTATTTTTTTTGCTTAAAGGTTGTTTTCAATTTTCTTGCAATTTCTATTTATTTTAATTGTTGATAGTGGTGCAATCCTGTGAATCTTCTATCCATAATATCACATAGAGAAAGGCTGTGTTACCTCCAACTTTACCTGTCGGGATACTCAACGGCATATTAGAACACATCATATACACATGCTTGGTTCCAATACCAATGTGAACTACGCAAACGTCAACACCGATGGTCCTTTGGATTAATACCTTGAAGTACAACATTTTAGTTCATGGTGAGAATCCTCTAATTATACAATGATACCGATGCAATTTTATTTCTTGTGATATTTTTATAGAGGAAGCCTGTGTTTTCGTTCAGGAATCAAAACACATCAACGTGCGGTTATGTTTTAATCCAAATAAATCAGTAAAACATATATAATAGGTGTGAGAAAGACGAGACTTCATGCAACAAAATTTATAACCTGGTACTTTAATATATACAGTGGGTGTAAGATAAACGAAAGAAGCCTTTACAAAGGGTCAGAGATGATCAGATCTGATGTGATGAATCGGCAACCATCAATCTTACAGGAAGCATTGAGATCGACTATGAAGGGTTCCATTATTCCTCTTTTTGAAACCTCGTGCAAGGCTATGTTTGGTCAAGTTGATGCTACATTTCAGAAGGTTTCGCCTTTGGCGATTGCTTTGAGGGTAAAATACTTTAGCTCCATTCAAGTTGGTGAGGGACATCCGATTTGGCCATATATATTATTCATTGTCATTAGTCTTTAATGACGTTGTCAATGGACACCAAGTAGTGGTAATCCCACAGAACTTCCTAGTACTGAAACAATAGATGTAAGCCCGTTTCACTCCGACAACTATTTTATAAAGTTTACATTTTCGTGTTATTACATAGAAGATCAAGCTTCACCATTTGGAAATCTTGAGAGGCTTATATCTGTAGCTATGTGCCATCACAATGCCACATAGGAGGTAATGTTACTCGCAATTTTCACTAACCAGCTCTTATTTCAAGCAATTATCCAATGCTAATTTAGTAGTTATTTCCTGATATCTTTGTCATGAAACTTTAAGATTACGAAAGATATAGTCTAACTGTTGTCATTGAGAATTTTGAAAAATATACATATTCTAATATGTTATCAAGTTTAGAACAACCGTAATGCTTAGTGAATATTCCAAAACAGTAATGCTGTTGTACAAATGCTCATATTTTGTCAAATTATGGAAAACTGTTTGCACATATTTTCGCGTAAAATATGTAATATTCTATACAAAATTTCATAATAATAGTGATAAATTTATCGAAAATCCAGTATGATGGCGGGAAAAAGTTACTTAGTTTTAAAAGAAGTCCTTAATACAATCCTTTCTATATATTTTGGAAAGGTATTTCATTTTAAAATACAAAGAAATTTTTGTATGTTATATGAGCCGAAACACACTGATTCTTAAAGTCAAAACTGATAGAGCACATGTTAACATTGCTTATCTATGAAATATATGTCATTCCATTATCTGGCCCTACAATTAAGAGTTGCTTGTTTTTTGAAAATTTGATCTTTATTATCAGTTTGTGACTCGATTCCTCACCGCCAAGTCAGCTGCCCAATAGGTTGCAGTAGGCATTGTTGGGACTTCTGAAAATTTGATCTTTATTATCGGGTTGTGACTCGATTCCTCACCGCCAAGTCAGCTGCCCAATAGGCTGCAGTAGGCACTGTTTGGACTTCTTTTGTCCACAGACTACAAGTGTGTAGGTATATTATCGATCTATATTTTTCAACTTAAAACTCATTTCATGATATGTCATATGGGTATTATATTTACACTTCACTGGTCACAAAAAATTGCACTTTGTGTAGGTAGTATTGTTGTAAAACCCGCATGCTTTTACCATGAATAGTACCTTAAGATCGTACATACATGTTTAAAACTTTCCTTTTATAGCACGTTTATGTTTCATGAACAAGAATTACAAGTATTGCGTACGTGTTATAACACGATAAGTATTTATTAGGTATTAACTCACGATAATTATTCCAATAATAATTATAATCACGAACATGAAATCATGAACATAAATTAATCACGAGCTAATATTACGTATGTATATATATTTATTACGAACACGAATAAATATATTAAGTCACGATCGATAACTAATTAAAACACGTAAAGCATGAACACGAGAACACATTATTATTTTAGACACGAGAAAAGTACGGGTTACCCCATGTGGGGCCCCCTACCCGCGGCTAAACAAGAAACATGGGTTAGCCCATGTAAAAATTTACTAACTAGGGAAAAGGGGTAAAACATGTTTCATTTGTCACAAAATTTAGAAAAGAATTAAAACCTTAGTTTTCTTTCATGCTCCTTGGCCGCCGGGTTTACATCACCACAAGTGGTGATTTTGGTTGATTTTGGTTGTTGATTTATTGCAAGGAATCGTGTGTGTTCATCCTTCTTGATTTCACGTAATCGGTATAACCTTTAACCTTTTCTTTTTATGTTTTGATTTATATAATCACATAAAATCATGATGTTTTTAATAAACTAATTAAAAACAAGTAATTAAACATGTTCTAATCATGGGGTTTAAATGGAATCAAGGGTTTAGGGGTGTTTGATGTTTAGCCGACGCCTAACCGAGCCCAAGGGGGTCTCGGCTTGGCTTATATTCACACCACCGAGACCTTAATGTCTTGGTTTGGTGGTGGTTGTGTCACGACAGCAGCAAGGGGAAGAAACCCCGACCTCGGTCGGGGTATGGTGATGGTTACGGGTCCGGTTCATGGGTTTTAATCATGGGTTCCGGTTCGTACATGTTTAGAATAAAAACACGATCCAGTTCATGAGTTATTTTTCAAGGTTTATTATTTTTACAAGTTATATTATTTTTACAAGTTATATTATTTTTACAAGATTTAAAATTAAATTAATTAAAAAAGCATGAACATGATTAATTTAATTTACATGACTTAGGTTATTAATTTAATTATTAATTCATGAATTTTTAACATAAGTATTTATCTTTAATTAGACTATATAATTAATTAATTATTAAAATCATGACTTATAATTAATTAAATTACATGGCTTAGGTTATATTATTAATAGATAATAATGCATGTTTTAACCTAAGTATTTTACCTTTATTTAATTAAAATCATGTTATATTTAATTAAATACTTTAACCTATAGTTTATTTAATTTACATGAAATAATTAATAAACTATACTATATAATTACATGACTTAGAATAATAATCAGTAAACACTTAAGCTTATATAATTAGCTTAATTATCCAACTTATATCTATTTATGGAAACTTTCTATTTTTAGAAACTTATTTATTTAAGGCAGCTAATCTATTTATGGAAACTTTCTATTTTTAGAAAATTATCTATTTTAAGCAGTAATTCTATTTTTGGAAACTTTCTATTTTTGGAAACTTTCTATTTTTGGAAACTTTCTATTTTTGGAAACTTTCTATTTTTGGAAACTTTCTATTTTTGGTAACTTTCTATTTTTGGAAACTTTCTATTTTAGGGAACCTGCTATTTTTAGAAAGTTACTTATTATTACACAACAATTATAATAATACATGAAATACAAGTAATACTTAACCAAAATAGACAGAATATATGATAAACACAGTATAAAGCTTAAATCAGTAAAACATGACATGAACATATAAAACAAGCTAAGACATGATATAAAACCAGTTACGTACTCAGTAATCAAATACTTATACACGTATGTATTTATGTAGCATTAGTGATACCGAAGTAGGACTCTTCTGTTCGTCTTCTTCGTTCACTGGACATAAGGTACGGATTCTCCGTCCTTTCAGTATGGACATTCTTTCCTTATTAGGATTCCCCGTATGCAGCCAACTGTTTTCCCTAGTATATGTTTTATATGTCTTGATTGCTTATGTTTAATTAGAATACCTAAAGCCATATACATGCATGACCAGTTTCACCTAGTTATGGAGGTACCATAACCATAACACTGGAGGCACCAGTGTTATGACTTCACCACGACAGAGTGATAGCTCGTGGCGTCCCTTTTAGCTTTTGGCCATATATTATTATTATCAGGTGGGGCGTATGGGTGCATCCTAGATACATGTTTTCAGCAGATTAATCAGTGTGAATGTGGTGTGTGCCTTGCATCCTTCACAAGGAGCTGATCCATCCTACCCAAGACCAGTATATTAAATTAGAGGAAGCCCCTCTAATTTGCATGACGAGGTCACCCCTCCAAGTATTCATACACGTTGATATTTCATGACCTATATTGGCTAATGGTAAAATATGTTAAACAGTTTTTACAAGATAAACATAAGGCTTTTCAAACTATAAAACCAGTTTTACTAAGATATTACCGGGTTATCCAGGACTTAGTTTCTTCCGTTGTTTCAGGATTATATGCTTATATTATTCATGCTATATTTGTATATCCGTGCACTGAACGTATTACTCAGCCGTTTTCCTTTTCATGTTCCCAAAACGGCAAGTACTCAGGGACGCTCGTAGACTTTAAGTGTACGTGCATATGGACTGGAAGCTTTCTAGCCTTCTTTACTTTATGCATTTATCTATACTTTGATACTCATTTCCATGGACATTGTTTAGTCCTTTCATTTACAGTACTTATGTTTTTGTGTGATGAGTTCTACTTTTGGACTGCTGATGTTTTCCTTTATGGTCATGTAATGTTTAGACATTTATCCTTGTATGCTTTGATGACACGCCATAATCACGCGTGACATACCATTTATCAAAATGGGGTGTTACAATTATGGTATCAGAGCCAAGGCTTAGACCTGTAGGCTCTCAAAACCTGACCTGTGATTAGTGGGTAGTCACTATGGTCTTCCTAGAACTGATAGTCGATTTTCATGCATTCATCATTTTCATGCATACATATATATGTCATTGTCGCAGGTTTATGACTAAGTAATGGTTAGTACAGGACCGACCCATAGGCGTCCCCTCGCCATGTCTTTTATTTTGGGTGAACTGACCATAGGCGTTCACTCTCGAGCATACAAAAGTTTTCATAAAACTGTATCATGCATTCATGTACTAGTTTTCCTACATAAAATTTTTCTCATGATTTATTGGTATAAATTTTTTTCATGTATATAGTTTTTGTTTTGATCAGTTTAATCATGTATTTTATGTTATACTGTCAGATGGTTCTCACGCGCGAGCAGGAACAACTCAATGCAGCGATCCAAGCTGCAATGCAAGCTTTGCTTCCTAAACTGAGGAATGAAATCAGGGCTGAGGTTCAGGCTACCAACAATCAGCAGCATCACCCAGCACCTCCTCCTCCTCCAGTGACATTGGCTACATGGCTGGAGAGATTCAACAAGCTCCATCCTCGAGCTTTCGAGAGAACAGATAGCCCCAGTGAAGCTGAAGGCTGGTTGGCTCACATTGAGAAGATCTTCGATGCTATGGGCTGTGACCCCGTTTACAAGTCGAGGTTGGCATGCTAACGGTTCGAAGGTGATGTGTTAAATTGGTGGTTAACACTGAAGCAGTCTGAGGGAGGTGATGATTGGGTGGCTGGTTTGACATGGGCTCAGTTCAGGGATAGGGTGATGGAGAAGCTCTTTCCCAAGGTTGAACAAGACAAGCTGAAGAGAGAGTACCATGGGATCCGACAGAGAGCTGGGGAGAATATCAACGAGTTCATGCAGCGCTTTCTTCGCTTAGCTGGTTTCCTTGGTGCAGCGGCAGGTACTCCTAAAGAGCAGGCACACCACTTCAGGTGGGCTCTTCGTACATCGGTCGCAAACAACTTGGTGTGTGCTACGTTCAACACGGTAGCACAAGTGGCCGATGCAGCACGTAAGCTGTAGATGCTGCATGAGAGAGATGAATTCGGGGAAGCAGAGAAACCCGATAAGAGGTAAACATTCGTATTCAAGTGGTGACCACTCCGTATTCTTTCAGTATATGTCAATATTTCATCTCTTTAAATTGTATCTTCCACGCAGAAGACTGGGGACGGGTCTCAGCCGGCTACTCAGCAGCAGCCTAATCAGCCCAAGGGAAACGGTTAGACTAACGACCGTTTTGCTACGGATAGGCGTAGCGGTAGTGATAATTACCGTAACAACGCTGGACATTCCAACAGCAGCAGGTCCTTATACTTACGCATTTTTCTTATGATTACATGTTATAACTCTTAATTCTGACACATTAGCAAATCTTCTACTAGGAACCATGGAAATGGTAGGGACCAGAACCAGAGAGGTTCACAGCCTAGCCGTCCAGCTATCACTGGTAATCAACCTTACGATTATCCGCATTGTCCTTTGTACCCTACTATCATGTCTCATGTATAATGTCTTATTAGGTTCGCAGCTAGTCAGGACACCTGCTAGAGGATATACTCATCCTCTTTGCTCTACTTGCCACCGTAGGCACCCAGGGCCATGTCGCCGCAACAGTGACGCATGCTTCAAGTGTGGTCTTCCTGGCCATCACATGAAGGACTGCCGCAAGGGCGAGATGGAGGGCACATCGGGACATGCTGATAACAAGCCGCCTCCTACTACTGGGCGCGTTTACACGACATCTTGCGATCAGGCCAAGAAGTCTACAGATACCATCACTAGAATCTTGTATATGTATGGTCAAGCTGCATGTGTTCTGTTTGATATGGGTGCTACTCACTCGGTCATTTCTACTACTTATGCCAAGAATGTTAGGACACTCCCCATGCCACTAGAGAATAGACTCAGTATTTCCACGCCTTTGAGAGACTATGTACTTATAACCCATGTGTACAAGAGCCTTCCCCTAGCGTTTGACGACAAGGTTTGTCCTGTTGACGCACTTCTGATGGACATGAATGACTTTGACATGATTTTGGGCATGGATTGGCTATCCAAGCATCATGATACCATAGACTGCCATTCATATCGAGTCATCTTCGGTGATGTTAATGCACCATAGTACATTCATAAAGGGTTCGTACCCGGCAGATCTATACAAATCATATCAACCTTGCAAGCACGTGCACTACTGTCACATGGGTGCGAGGGTTATCTAGCTACTGCTCCGACATGGATGCTGAATCTTCATCAATTCAGGATCAACCGATAGTGTCAGAATTTCCAGATGTATTTCTAGAAGAACTTCCGAGCATACCACCTGCATGTGAAGTGGAATTTAATATCGAGCTCATCCCAGGAGCTGAGTCGATTTCCAAGGATCCTTATCGCATGGCTCCCATAGAGTTAAAGGAGCTGAAGGATCAACTGCAAGAACTTCTAGAACGAGGTTTCATTCGATTGAGCGCATCTCCATGGGGCGCATCGGTCTTATTCGTTTAGAAGAAGGACAACAGTATGCGTCTTTGCATAGGTTATCGCGAGCTCAACAAGATTACCATCAGGAATAAGTATCCACTCCCATGTATAGACGATCTGTTTGACCAACTCCAAGGGGCTAAACACTTCTCCAAGATTGATCTCAAGTCAGGCTATCATCGGCTATGGGTTAAGGAGCAAGACATCGCCAAGACTACTTTTCGTACCCGCTATGGCCACTACGAATTTGCAGTCATGCCATTTGGCCTTACCAATGCTCCAACAGTGTTCATGTAAAACCCACATGCTTTTACCATGAATAGTACCCTTAAGATCGTACGTACTAGATTAAAACTTTCCTAATATAGCATGATTACGATTACGTGTTAGGATTTTACATATTACGTAAGTGTTAGAACACGATAAGTATTTACTACGCAAGAGCACGTAATAATTATTTGACAATAATTAATCACGAACATGCGATCATGAAATCATGAACGTAATTAAAACACGAACTATTATTAATTACGTATATATATATATTTATTACGAGCGTAATTAAATATATTAGATCACGATATTTATGTAACGAGAACAATTAAAACGCGAACACAAATAATCACGAACGTATAACTTAACATCGAGACACGGAAAAAGGTACGGGTACCCCAAGTGGGGCCCCCTACCCACGGCTAAAAGGACAAATGGGCCAAGCCCATTTGTAAATTTTACTAAAAGGGTTAAATATTTTTTACACTACTCATTTTTAGTTTTACAGAAGATTTTAGAAAAAACCTAAAACCCTCCTCTCTCTTCTCTTTTTGCCCGCCACCCTAAGAACACCACAAGGAGGTGGTTGTTGATCTTGGATCTTGGAATATTAGTTGGTGATCGTGTTTGTTCTTCGTCCTTTTGATCCACGAATTCGGTAAATCCTTTTTAAACCTTTTCTTTTGATTTGATCTTTTAATAAATCAAGAACATGTTATGTTTTTTACAAAAACCTAATAAATAAACATGGATCTAACATGAATTAAGGTTTAATTAAATCAAAAGTATGGTTTTAAGGGGTGTTTGTTTTAGCCGCGGCCTACACCGAACCGAAGGGGGTTTCGGTTTGGCCATCCGACCACCACCAAGACCATATGGTCTCGGTTGGTGGGTGTGGGTCCCACGACAGCATCAAGACACGGGGTACCCCGATTTGGTTCGGGGTACGGTGTCGATTTCATGTCTGGTTCATGATGTTTAGTCTAGATCCGGTTCATGGTGTATGTTTAGTTTTTATGTTTTATGATCTTATGTTAAAAATTAAATTAATAAAATGACATGATTAATTTAATAACATGACTTAGGTTATTTTAATTATTAATAATCATGAAATTAATTAACCTAAGTATTTTTATATTTTAGACTTATAATTAATTAATTATTTAAAAACCATGATTATAATTAATTAATTAACATGACTTAGGTTATATTATTAATAAATAATAATACATGTTTTAACCTAAGTATTTAACTTTATTTAATTAAAACATGATATACTTTAATTAATTATTTTAACCTATAGTTTAATTTAATTACATGAAATAATTATTAAACTATTCATTATATCATATGACTTAGAAAATAATCATGAAAACACTTAGGCTTATATACTTAGCTTATTTAACCAGCTTATTTCTAACTATGGAAACTTTCTATTTTTAGAAACTTAATTAAATAAGGCAGCTAATCTATTTATGGAAACCTTCTATTTTTAGAAACTTATTTATTTCAGGCAGCTAATCTATTTACGGAAACATATTTAATTAAGGCAGCTGATCTATTTATGGAAACTTTCTATTTTTAGAAACTTATCTATTTTAAGCAGTAAATCTGTTTTTGGAAACTTTCTATTTTTGGAAACTTTCTATTTTTGGTAACTTTCTATTTTTGGAAACTTTCTATTTTTGGAAACTTTCTATTTTTGGAAATTTTCTATTTTAGGAAACCTGCTGTTTTTGGAAAGTTACTTATTATTACACAGTAAGTATAATAACACATGAAATACCAGAAATACTTAATCAGATTAAACATAATATAAGATAAACACGGTTTAAGGCTTAAAAATAGTAAAACATGGTAAGAACACATAAAATAAGCTAAGACATGACATAAAACCAGCTACGTATTTAGTAAGCAGATACTTATTCATGTATGTATTTATGTAGCACTAGTGGTACGGAAGTAGGATTCTTCTCAGTTCATCTTCTTCGTTCACTGGACATAAGGTACGGATTCTCGTCCTTCCAGTATGGACATTCTTTCCTTATTAGGATTCCCCGTATGCAGCCAAATGTTTTCCCGTAGTATAAGTTACGTGTTTGATAGCTTATGTTTAATTAAGATTACCTATAGCCATATACATGCATGACCAGTTTCACCTAGTTATGGAGGTACCATAACCATAACATTAGAGGCACTGATGTTATGACTTCACCACGGCGGAGTGATTGCTCGTGGCGTCCCTTCAGCTTTTGGCCATATTATTATATTTATCATGTGGGGCGTATGGGTGCATCCTAGTTACATGTTTTTAGTCAGGATTTCATGGTGAATGTGGTGTGTGCCTTGCATCCTTCACAAGGAGCTGATCCCTCCTACCCAAAAACCAGTATATTAAATTAAAGGCAGCCCCTCTAATTTGCATGATGAGGTCACCCCTCCAAGTATTCATGCACGGTGGATTTTCATGACCTATATTTGCTAATGGTAAAATATGACAAACAGTTTTTATAAGATAAACATAAGACTTTCAAACTATAAAACCAGTTTTATCAAGACTTAACCAGGTTACTCGGGACTTAGTTTTCTTCCGCTGTTATATGTTATATGCTTATCCTATTCATGCTTTATTGTACATCCGTGCACTGAGCGTATTTGCTCAGCCGTTTTCCTTTTCTATGTTCCCAAAACGGCAGGTACTCAGGGACGCTCGTAGACACTAAGAGTACGTGCATATGGATTGGAAGCTTTCTAGCCTTCTTTACTTTATGCATTTCCTTTCTTATGATACATTTGCTATGGACATTGTTTAGTCCTTTCCTTTACTATACTTATGTTTGTGTGTGATGAGCTTTACTTTTGGACTACCGATGTTTGATTCCGGTATTTTTCCTTTTATGGTCAAGTAATGTTTAGACATTTTTCCTTGTATGCTTTGATGACACGCCATAATTGCATGTGACATTTCCATTATCAAAATGGGGTGTTACAATTATGGTATTAGAGCCAAGGCTTCGACCTGTAGGCTCTCAAATATGACCTGTGATTAGTAGGTAGTCACTACAGTCTTCCTAGAACTGACAGTTGTTTTCATGCATTCATCATTTTTAAGCATACATATACATGTCATTGTCGCAGATTTTTGACTAAGTAATGGTTGGTACAGGACTGGCCCTATTTAGTCGCATGTGTTTTATCGAAACTTTTAAATTTAGGACCGACCCATAGGCGTCCGCTCGCTATGTCTTTTTTTTTGGGTGAACTGACCAGAGGCGTTCACTCTCGAGCATACAAAAGTTTTCATAAAACTGCATCATGCATTCATACACAAAAATTTTCTTGCATAAATTTTTTCTCGTGAAATTTTAGTATAAAATTTTTTTCATGTATATATATAAATATTTTATGTTTTGATCTGTTTAATCATATGTTTTATGATAAACTGTCAGATGGCAAACATAGACAATCTCTGGGCAATATTTGCAGCTGCGGATGCAGAGATGCAAGACGCCCTTCATCAGAACGACGACTATCCTCCCCCGCCTAACATCTTCCCCATGGAAGGAAGGAACCGACTCATGAGGGAATACTATAGCCTTAGACAGCGACCTGACGAAGACAACAATGACTTCATGCAGCGTTTCCTTCGCTATGCTGGTGTCCTAAGAGCAGCTGCGGGCACCACTGAGGAACAAGCACTACATTTTCGTTGGGCTCTTAATCCAAGGATTGCCAATAATTTATCAGGTGCTCCGTTGGATACGGTAGCACAAGTGGCCGATGCAGCAAAAAAACTGGAGATGTTGCAGGAGAGAGATGAGTTCGGGGAAGCTGAAAGACCCGACAAGAGGTAGAACATTCGTATTCAAGCGGTGATCAATCCGTATAATTTCCATATATGTCAATTATTCATCTCTTAAATGTATCTTCCAGGCAGAAAACTGGGGACCGGTCTCACCCGGCTACTCAGCAGCAGCCTCATCAGCCCAAGGGAAACGGTCAGACTAACGACCGTTCTGCTACGGATAGGCGTGGCGGTAATGATAATTACCGTAACAACGCTGGGCACTCCAACAGCAGCAGGTGATAGGTGTGTAAACACCCATCCTTTTTACCACTTAATTACAATGATAACCAAGCCAAAACGTGTATTTTATGTCATTTATGTCAGAATTATGCGTGGTTTGTGTTTTTGTTGTGATTTAGGACGAAAAGGTGAAAAGTGGACAAAACACGGCTTTCACGGGCTTTTATCGAAGAAAAAGACAAAAGACGAGGTCGAAAGATCAAGAGTGCGAAAAGAACGGAAGTCCAAAACCAATTCTGAAGATTTATCGAAGAAAAAGTCAAAAGACGGAAGTTTACTTAAAGCCGAAGAACTCAAGTCTAATTTATTAAAGAATTACAAGACGAGTTCAAAGAAATCCCGAGCCAAAAGTCATTGAAGTGCAAGAGTTGAGAAGATTAAAATGATTAAGGACTAATGGTGCAATTAAGAGAAAGAAGAAAGAGGGAGGAAGCTTCCTAAGCTCCTCCCTAATCTCCCTATATATAGATTAGGTAGTTTTCATTTCAAGTTGTTGGTGGCTTGACAACCCACACTTCCACCATTTTCATACCTTGTTATTTAATTTCTTGCACTTTAATTACTTGTTATGCACCTTTAATCCATTTAATTTTCAAGTAAGTTTTCATTTAATGTTCTTGAATCTTTACTTTTCTTCTTCAATCTCCTTCTACCTTTCTTATTTGATTTATTCTTCATCTTCATTGTTCATGTTCTAGAGTTTTTTATGGTTTTGATCAAGTGGGTTTTGATTGATTTGGCCTTATTTGTTAGTTTTGATGATTTGTTTTGATTGATTATTGTTAGTAGATGCTTTGTGGTTGTTTTGGTTTAATCTTTTGGTTAATCTTGTTTAAATTTGGTTAAATTCGTGACCTGTGGTTCTTTA
Organism: Glebionis coronaria; assembly: GCA_025667525.1. Classification (NCBI taxonomy): domain Eukaryota; kingdom Viridiplantae; phylum Streptophyta; class Magnoliopsida; order Asterales; family Asteraceae; genus Glebionis; species Glebionis coronaria. The sequence continues at coordinate 95,296 of JANFOE010001774.1, read as the reverse complement.
CTGTTCTTCATGTTCTTATTGTTGCCCAGATTCCGAATCAACCGCTTTCTATGTTGTTCATGCGGAATACCTGAGTATTCCGATCAAAGCTCCTTCATCCGGAATATCTAGTATTCCGAATAAAGCTCCTTCATCCGGAATATCTAATATTCCGAATAAAGGACTTCATCCGGAATATCTTAGTATTCCGAATAAAGCTCCTTCATCCGGAATATCTAGTATTCCGAATAAAGCTCCTTCATCCGGAATATCTAATATTCCGAATAAAGGACTTCATCCGGAATATCTAATATTCCGAATAAAGGACTTCATCCGGAATATCTTAGTATTCCGAATAAAGGTTTTTATTCCGCATCAATCTCTTTTTCCCTTTTTATTCCGGATCAAACCTTATTTCGGATGAGTTGTTTATTCCGGATAAGCAATTATTCCGGATGAACATGTTTATTCCGGATGAAGGATTTATTCCGAATGAGTTTTTCAGTTTTTATTTTTAAGCTTTGTTTTTCCCGCCTTTTTCTTAATTTGCACTTTTACTTGCTTTCCTTTTAGTTTAAGTTTATGTTTGAGTTATTTACCTTTATAGATTTTAATTTCTCGCCATTTACTTTTCGCCAAGTTTTAATCTTTCTTTGTTTCTTTTTTTACCGTCTTTACTTTATTTTAATTGTTTCAAGTCTTTATTTTCCGTTAGTTTTAGACAACGACCATTCCCTTTTTATTCTACCAAGAACAACTGAGTCGCACAATTAACCAGAGATCAATTCGAAGAGATTCCAAGAAACGAACTTTCAACGAGTAAAATCTCTACATTAAAATGGCGTCGCGGCCGGCTCTTTTCGTGAGGATTAACGTTTTTTGTGAGAGACGCGTTGGCTTTTGGGATCCGTTCACTTGTTAACGTTATTTTTCGTGTCAAAAATTTTCAAAAAATCCAAAAACATTTGAAAAATCATAAACAGCATTTCTTTTTCAAAGTTTTGCACCAAAAATATTCTTCTTGCTCATCTATTTTTCTTTATGGATTCTTATGTCCATTGCGTCGGGTGTGGGAGACGATTGTACGGGAACGACTCTTGTCAATGGTGTACATGTGAGCGGTGCGGAAACGATATCGACAATACACAATTCCTATTTGGATTTTGTCCTTTGTGCAACTCGACTAATTCGTCCTTTTTGAACCCACCTCCTCCTGTTCCCCCGTGCATCTATTGTGGAAGCGATTCTCATTGGCATGTTTCGTGCCCGGTTCGATACCCGTATGGTCACGAGCAAGAACCGGGTTACAATTATGACAATGGTAATAGCTATCCACAAGAAGCACCCAGTTTCTCTCCATACCCATGGTGCTATATTTGTGGGGGCCCTCACGATGCTTCTTTTTATGATCTGTCGCAAGTCTTTGAGAAGTTCCGTGCTATCATCCTAGTGTCTATAACTTTGAGCCCCCACATCACACCCTCAATCATCAATCCTCTCAGCAAATTAGTCTTGATCAATAACTCACTACTTTGAATGGCATTCTAGAAAGTATAGCTCAACTCTGAGCTGACTTGCATCCGGAAAAGCAACCTTTGCTTGATATGGACGAAACCTTGAAAACCACCGACACCTTTTTGAGCCAATTTAGTCGTTTTCCCTTCTTTTCTACACCAAAATGTTTAATTACTGCGTGGGATAGAATTGGTGAAATCAAACATACTCGGGGCGATGAACAACAAAATTTGTTGCATGAGCTTCTTAAAGATGTGGAGGTTATCAAGGAAGAGTTAGCCGACTACGTCACTCTTAACTGGACTCGTCCCATCTATTATGATGATGACGACGACGATGATGTCTACACTTTCAACCAATCCTCTGAAGTTGCTGCTCCTACTCTCGATGTTTGTAGAATCTTGATAACCTATAAATCTATGAAGTGGGTTGATGTTTTTCTAGAGAGAGAAACTAGAGAGAGAAAGTGAGAGAAACTATGTGTCTTTTTATTCAAGTGAAAACAAGAAATGAACAACAACCAACCCCTTTCCATGGTGGAAAGGGGTATTTATATCCAAGGCCTTATTTTGACTTGGGCCGGCCCATGACAAGCCCATGTGCCGGTTTCTTACTTAACTAAATAAGTAACACTAACTACGAGCTATTACAACATTAATAATATTGTGGAGTGACCGATACTTCTAATATACGTAAAAACGTATTTCTAACAATCTCCCCCTAAGGGAGGTCACTCCACGTTTACAAAGTTCTAAACCTAGCATACTATACTAAGTCTTTGTTCTTCAGCTCGTAGTCTTTTCTTCTTTCTTTTTGTTGTGAATATTTTGATTTGATATTTTAGGCTTTGGCTTGAGAGCATTGTTCTTTTGGCCTTTCACGTGCGATCTTTGCCTTCTTGTGAAACTTGCCTCCTCGTGACTCCATGTTTCACACACTTATGTCTTTTTGTTGAATTCTCGAAAGCTTCAGAGTTTGGTACAGCGGAAGATTTCATTTTGCACTTTCTTGAATTTTGCTGAACTTTGATGCAGAAAAACATAAGCATGTGGGAACGACTTCTACAGGTACACCGCAACACCACCGTCTTCAACTGGTACACAGCAACGACACGAATAAAACGGCTTTGACATTTTATTCTAATTCGGTAGCATTTTACCTCCGGTCGGTGAAGACCGTTGGACGATATTAGATATCGTACCCGTGACGGATAGTTTCAATTAAGTAACTTCCTGACAGGATTTCGCGGGTAAACCTGTTCTCTTTATTCGACCGTCCAAAGCTGACTGCGAACATAAAGAGTGAATCACTTGGATAAATTATCCTTGTGATTTGAAGCCGTCAATTCATGAAACCTGGAACAAGTGAATTTCAATTAAGATTTTCACCGTCGTTGCTTTCCAATTATCACGAGCTCAATTCATAAATAATCTTGCACGTCACCTACCAAGTGCTGTTTGATGTTAACACTAGAAGGATTTCCACTCGTCACTGTGATCAATAAAGAGTCACTCTGAGTGTTCTGGCAAGATCATATGATAATGCGTAGAGGCCTGGAACGAGTTTAAGTTCAATTAAGAATTAAACCACTGTTTCTTTCCAGTTTTTCACAAGATTGGTTCTAAAAGAACCGCACGTGTAACCTACCATGAGCTTGTTTGATGTTGGCTCAAGCAGGATTTCCATCTTCATTGTAATACTTGCGTATTACTCGAATGTTCTGGCAATATTATAGGAATACTGCGTAGGACTCATGAAAATCTCTTACTTTTCACAGTGTGTGAGAAAGCAAGGAATAAATGGAAAGTGTCCTAATGAGACTTTTTATGATCTCTTGGCTCTAGACTCGATAGTGCGTTTTGATTTAGTGAGCGATGGCTGGAGAGGACTGCCACCTTTTCAATACCAGTCTATTCGGAGTGAATAAACCAATAGATAACGTGTTGATCTCCGTGTGATTAAAACAAATACCTTTTGAGAGATATTTGAGTTAGCTGGGAAGGATTGTGCATTGCATCACTGGGTCCATGACGTCTTTCTTCAATATCGAGAATCATTAACAAAAATGATCTCAATAGCATATGTATTGACCCGGTTTCTGCCTAAAGTTGTAAGGAGGGCTTCTTTCTTTACACCCTTTATCTTTACAATTCTTTTTCATTCTTTAACCCCTTCAATGCTTACCAATACGTCATAACTAGCACCTTGTTGTGATTGTTCCAGTGCTAGCTTAAGTACTTGGTCGGCATTCAGCTGCGTTCACAATCTTTCTCCAACTTTCCTAGGACTTCTAATTCTAGCTAGGGAATTGTCCTTGGGAAGATTCCATCGGCTCTGATGAATCATTGGACTAAACCTATTCCTACCACCCTTTTGTCACCACATTCGTAGTGAATTAAGCGTGTTTTGGGAAAGTATAGCCACCATGAAAAATCATTGAAAATCACCTAAAGTACTTGTGATATAGAAATCAAAAGTTTTTTACCTTGAGTGTTTTGTTCATCAAAAACGCTCCCCCTTAACACGTGCTTTACACATATTAAGTTGGATAATCGTTAAGTCTTTTTCATCTTTTAGCCAAGTATTATTTAAGTCTCCTTAATCCCATTTTCTCCCCTTATCCAAAATGTTAACCATTAATATTTAGGATATTGAATGGATTAACCGGTCTTTGGGTAAAAAATGAAATCGATGTTTGGCCATAGAACATGGTAATGCTCCCCCTTAAATTAATAAGGTATAGTTGTAGTGCTTTAGTATGATATATTTTGAAAGATTTAGAATCTCGTGAGAAATTCTTGAAAAATTATCATACCTTTACACTACATCAAGCCGTAGAGGCACAATATTCACAAATTTACGTATTCACAATTGAAACCAATATAAAGTGGACCTGAAATGTACGACCCATTAGATGGATCGTTGCAGTAACTTGTAGTGCACTAAATATGGTCTACCACCAACGAACCTTTCTAAGCTCCTCATCAATCTTCGTTCAAGGGTTCTTGCTTCGGCAATTACGGCTGCTCTAGAATCTTGGAGTGCTTGTACTGTTGGATTAGTCATCGTATTTGCTTAAGATAAGACATGAAGGTTGATGCACAAACAATATATAAATATATATCATTATGACTTCTAAGCATAACACATTTCAACAAGTAATTATATTAGGCAAACAACTATCAATCCAACAAATCTTCATCCGGAAGTCCTTGGAACTCTTCATCCGGAAGTCCTTCATTCGGAACTCTTCATCCGGAAGTTCTTGGAACTCTTCATTCGGAAGTTCACTCGGAACCTCTTCATTCTGAAGTTCACTCGGAACTTCTTCATTCGGAAGTTCATCCGGAACTTCTTCATTCGGAAGTTCATTCGGAACTTCTTCATTCGGAAGTTTCATTCAGAACTCCTTCATTCGGAACTTCTTCATTCGGAAGTTCACTCGGAACTTCTTCATTCGGAAGTTCATTCGGAACTTCCTTCATTCGGAACTTCTTCATTCGGAAGTTCCTTCATTCGGAACTTCTTCATTCGGAAGTTCTTTCATTCGGAACTTCCTTCATTCGGAACTTCCTTCATTCGGAACTTCCTTCATTCGGAAGTTCCTTCATTCGGAAGTTCTTTCATTCGGAACTTCCTTCATTCGGAACTTCCTTCATTCGGAACTTCCTTCATTCGGAAGTTCCTTCATTCGGGAATTCTTTCATTCGGAACTTCCTTCGTTCGGAACTTCCTTCAATCAGAACTTCCTTCATTCGGAAGTTCCTTCATTCGGAAGTTCATCCGGAACTTCCTTCATTCGGAACTCTTCATCCTGTTCATCCGGAAGTTCTAAACGCAGCCTATTGGTGATTATTCTAAGCGCGATTGTGAGTTTTAAGGCATGCTAAGGCAACAGAACATCTTCTAATCCTAATCCGCATAAAACCCAACTAAAACCCCTAATTAATTAACCCTAAATTAAGGCAGAAACCCTAATCTTGATTAACTTAATTAAGTGAATTTAAATGAATTAGGCGAATTAATTTTCCAACTTAAGCATCGCATCCTATTAGCAAATCTCCAAAATCTAAAGCCAGTCCAATCACAAGTCGTATTCTAAAGCAAAACCACTCATAAATCATTTAGCCAATTAATTTTCCACAAACACTGTTGAAAATCGTTTTGATGACAAAGATGATTTAATATTTTCTCCCCCTTAAACGATGACCCGTTTTCTATTTAAAGAGCTGTAGTCATTGTTTAAAGAGTCAAATATTGATGAAAGCATTTCCAATTTAGTATCTTGAAAAAGATTGATTCGTGGTGGCAATAAGATTTCTCTTATTTTGACAAATTAATGCACTGAGACGTACACTAACTCGTGATAGACCAAGTTGTAAATTAAACTTGATCCCTTTGCATGATTTGGCTTGTAAATTATGCCCGAGAAAATTAATTCCCGTTTTGAGCCAACGTTTTCCAAGGAAATACGTGACTTTAATATGAAAACCGGGTTGTAGTCTGGAATAACTACAAGCCATGATGGGCATGTTTTAAAAAATGTACAACTTTTATACGGACTCTATTTATGGCGCCGTGTCAATATTGATCGACATTTCTAAAGCCGTAAATATTACCGTACTAAAAGACATGCCCGATTTTAAAAACGAAAAATATTTTTGGTTTTTCTGGATTTTATAGTTTTTATGGTTTTTCTAGGTTTTATATTTTTTATGGTTTTTGTTGGTTTTATATTTTTGTATTTTTCTTTTTGTGGTTTATATATTTACGATAATATACATGATCACGAACAAAGGATACTCTGAATAGTTTACCACCACTATTCAGCTGATTCTTCTGCCAATTCTTTGAGAGTCGCTGGAGTGAATGATTTCATGCCAAGCTTGTCGATCAAAAACTCGATTCGTCCTCGATCTAAGGCTTTGGTGAACATATCTGCCAACTGATACTCAGTAGTGACAAAATACAGCTCGATCACTCTGTTCTCCACCTGCTCTTTAATGAAATGGTAGCGAATGTCTATGTGCTTGGCCCGGGAGTGTTGAACATAGTTGCAGCAAAGGGCAATGGCGCTCTTGTTGTCACAATACATCGGGATTTTGTTGAATCCCAAGCCGTAGTCAGTTAATTGTGATCTCATCCAAAGGACTTGAGCACAACAACCGGACATAGCGATGTATTCAGCCTCCGTGCTAGAAATTGCAGCGCTTTTCTGCCTTTTTGAAGACCAACTGATCAATCTGTCTCCAAGGAGTTGCACAGATCCAGAAGTGCTACGCCTCGTGTCTTGACATCCAGCATGATCGGCATCTGCGTATGATATTAAAGCAATAGAGGAATCTTTCGGATACCATAGACCACGATGAAGTGTTCCTTTGAGATACCGAAAGATCCTTTTAACAACATGTAGGTGCTTTTCGGTAGGCCGAGCCTGATACCGGGCACACATGCATACGGCAAATTGTAAATCAGGCCTGCTAGCAGTCAGATAGAGAAGGGTGTCGATCATCCCACGGTAAAGTTTTGGATCGACAATAGTCCCATTCCTATCTTCATCTAACTTGGATTTCTCCACCATTGGAGTGTCCACGGGGTCACAATTTTCAAAGTTATATTTCTTTAAAGATTCTAGAGCATATTTGGATTGATTAATAAAGATGCCTCTGGGATTCTGAGAAATTTGTAATCCTAAGAAAAATGAAATTTTTCCCATCATTGAAATCTGAAAGCGTGTGGACATTATCTTCTCAAGCGATTTGACAATTCTGTGTTAGTGGCAGCAAATATTATATCATCAACATAAATTTGTACCAGAATCATGTCGTTGTCCTCCTTGAGAGTGAATAGAGTGGGGTCCACCTTGCCTTTGGAGAAGCCTTCCGAGATGAGATATGTTGAAAGGAGATCATACCACGCGCGTGGAGCTTGTTTCAACCCATAGAGAGCCTTCTTAAGCTTGTACACATGATTAGGAAACTCCGTGCTAACGAACCCATCCGGCTGACTAACATAGACTTCTTCCCTTAGTTCACCGTTTAAAAATGCCGTCTTCACATCCATTTGATAGACGATCATGTTCATATGAGCAGCATACGCAAGGAATAGTATAATGGCCTCCAATCTTGCAACAGGAGCAAAAGATTCTTCAAAGTCTATACCCAAGGCTTGTTTATATCCTCTAGCAACCAATCTAGCCTTATTCTTCAATACTGCACCCATCTCATCGAGTTTAACCTTATAAACCCACAACAAAGTAAGGATGTTAACCTTGTCAGGGAGAGGAACTAATTCCCATACTTCAAGTCTTTGGAATTCATTTAGTTCCTCCTGCATAGCTTCAATCCAAGATGATTGAGCCATAGCATGTTGCCAGTTTTTAGGTTCAACTTCGGAGAGAAATGCATCAAAATAGCAATAGAGTGCACTCTCTTGTAATTGATGGCGTGTAGAGACTGGTCGATCTAGATCTACAATGACATTCCTAATTGGGTGATCTTTTGTCCATTTGGTGCTATGATTTTCAATCCTAGGTGGTCTGGAGTGAACAATAGAAGGAGCTTCTTCTGAGGTAGACGCGGCTGAAGGGTTTTCAGGTATCGCTACACCAAAGAAAGGAAGCTCTTGTAGGTGAGCATATTCCAAATCGTGATCAATAGAATCCTCTTCAACATCATTAGGCACAAGTAGGGGTGACGATTCAGGTATAGTTTGAGAATCACTTGGTAAAGGTGCATCCGGTTCAATGTTAATTGAAGATGCATTAGATAAAGCTTCATTTGCTGGAGCAACCACTTCAGGGATTGGAGCGATCACTACTGGTGCTGGAACTTCATCAATCGGGGGATCAAAGAATTCATCAAACAAAGGTTGAAACAGTTTATCCCACTCGGGCCTTGTAGCTGGTAAAAATGATGTAGAAGTAGGATTATTGGGAACTAATCCGGAACTAATAGCACCGATTCCCATCTCATGAAGCGCGGGTTCAGAGCTGCGTTGCTCAGAAGCCATCGCTGTCAGCTCATCGAAATCTGCGTCCATAGTTTCTACAATGTGACACCCTAGAATCGAGGTCATTAACGATACCCTAAATTACGCTAATTTTTGAAATTTTTGATAAATTTTAATTTCTATAATTATAAGTATTTTGGTTAAAACCGATGTTCGAGGTTATAATTTTTACGTTTGACGTTTTGAGAAGGACGATGACAATTACGATCCCGAGAGATGCCCAAATTTCATATAATTTTTGACGATTTATCGATAATGTAATTTTTCGAGAATTTTATTTACGGTTCGTGTTAAGTTGAGTCGGGTGAGTTTTATAGCCTTCCAAGTACATTTAAAGTATCCCAAAAATATTTTGGAGCGTTCGGGAAGATTTCCGACTCCCGTAAAATTTTCAAAATTGACAAATGAGTCAAACCCGCAAAGTTTTGAGGTCGTTTTCTATTTAAGGACAAAAGAAGCCCAAAATTGCACAAAGGTCCCTCCTAACTATCAAAAAGGGCCAAAATTGAAACACACACAAACACATACAACACTTGCACCAAAAATCAAACCATCACTCTCTTGTCTCTCTCTCTAGCTCACGGCACACCCCAACCCACACAAAAATCCACCTAAAATCTTTTCTACTTGATTTTTCAAAAATCTAAGGTTAGACCACGCTTAGTTTGGTCATTACCCACCTATTCATGTGCTCAAATCCAACATGCATTGATAAAAATTTTTCAAGATTTTTCATATGATCCAAATTCGTTTTTGTGGCTAAGTGAGCTAATGCATGTTGATATTTAGTGTTATGGAAGTATAAACACCATGAAAACCCACCAAAATTAATTTGGTTGTGGTGATTTGGTCACCCAAACCCCACGGCAAAGGGGGGTGTTTGGGGAGCCATGGTGGTTGTTGAATTTGCATGTTATATTTGTGTTTGGTTTGTTGTTTTAGAAAGATTCATATAGGTTTTATTACTTGCATGTTTATTTTTCTTTGATTCTTGATATTGAGATTGGTTGATCAATAGGGGTAGGATGGAAGTTTGATGTTAGGATATGTTTGGGAAGGCTTAGGATGATGTTTAGTGTTGGTTAGAAGTCTTGGAATCGAGTCTAAGCATGTTTTTGATATAGTCATTTTTAGGCAGAAACATTTGGTCTATTTTGGAAAAATGATTTTTGTTCCAGGTCTTGAAAACTAAATATAGTGATAGAGGGTTTTTCTAGCTTTAATTTGGTATAAGGTAGAGCCCGTGACTCAAAACGAGCTAAAAGTTATGACATTTTAAAGATCGGGTACCGGGAGACGAGGACTTTCACAATCCGGATTTGTGCAAAGTTTTAGTCAAATCCCGAGGGTCACAAGTATAATTTGGTGAATGATCAAGGGTCAAAACTTGGTCCCTAACCTGTACAAATGGGTCTATATGTTGACTTATGAGTCAAGGAAGTCAAAGGTATTTTTCATATAGGTCAAAGTGGTCAAAATTGGTCGAAGCGCAATTTCAGCCCGTAAAATGTAGTCGTGGAAATGAGTTGCGTAACGGGTCGTAAAAGTGAAAACTTTTGTTGGACTTAAAAACATGTTATCTACAGGTCATATAGGATTTTTGGAAATTTTGTCAAATTTTATAAGCATGGTTTAATAAGGTAAAACAGCCCGTACTTTAGTCAAGTACCGGCGAGAACGTGTAAAAATGGACAACGTAGGTTATAAGAATGAATGGTATAAAATGAATGATACTTGTTGTTTTTGTTTTTGGCGTGAGTTATATTTGTCTTAAGTGACTTGTATATATGTATTTTATACCGTACCGTAAGTATTTAAATGAGATTACTCATTACGCGTTATTTGTGATAGGTGTTGATTTACCCGGGCATCCGTAACATCGTCAGTGATCACTCCTCGAACTACCGACTACTTAATATCTAAGGTGTGAGTTTATAGCCTCGCTTATATTATTTCAAATTGTTTTACCCGCGAGGGAAATGCATGCTAGTTTTTAAAAAAGGAACGTATATCATGAATGATTGTTAGACCCGAAAGTTGCCTTAGAAATTGTGTTGAGTACCAAAGTTGCAAAAGTCCCTAAATTCATGAACTATTAACTATTGTCTTGCCCTCGAGTAGGGGGAAATAGCCGCTTATGCAATTTGTAGTACTACGGGGTTAACGACCCAATGCTAGCCGAGAAGCTGTACTTATAGTAAGTTCTGCGGTAGATTATTTTGTATGAGAAATAAGGTATAATTGCAACTGATGCCTTTAGAAGGGGCACTGGTTTCATCTGAATCATGCCGGTATATTTACGCGGGTGATTGAGTTAACGGATTAGTGTCATGAGCTTAAACACAATTGTCAGTATCCTGATTATAGTTTGTTTGATCGACAAGACTATAAATGATCACGAATGGTTTTTATTATATATACGTTCAAATGGATTGAAAAACCTATGAATTCCACTCAACGTTTTCGTTGACCAAATTTTTGGCATGTATTTCAGGTAACCGCTGAGCAGTAGGATGGAGCATGCATGGGATGGATGTTGTGTGATCGGCTTGGTGTCCGCTTGTTTTTCCCTCCTTTTCTACTTAAACAATTTTTATATTTAATGTCATTGTAAAACTGAAGTTTTTGGGGTTGAGATTCATGGGGACCGAAAACGCTAAACTCTGTGCACTATTTGGGGTTGGAAAAACTGTGGACATGTATCATCTAACAATTTTAAATGTTGAATTTTTAAGTCGACGTCTTTTTAGCGTCGTTTGATATCTCTTGTGTGCAATGAATACTGTGTAGCACCCATTGTTGTAGTTCCGCTGCGCATAACAATTGTGGGGGGTGTTACAGATTGGTAATCAGAGCCACGAGTTATAGAGAACTAGGTCGTTTTTAAAAATCCTAAACTATAACTTTTGGTGTCGTAAGAAAGGGTCCAAGCACACACAACTATCCTGCATGGCTCCGGTAAGATTTATTGTTGTATTTATGGCATTTGACGTATACTTTTGAGTAAAGTATATATGTGGGTAATTATTATATAAGTATGGAATTACTATATGTAAACGTTAAATTTTACGTGAAATATCCGACATCGTAATTTTCATATTAACCATGCATGAGCATCATATTATTACATTTCGGGCATATGTACCACCTTTGCATTGCATTTGCATGCATATATTTATAATTATTGTATAATTACTTATGTACCCTCCGAAATTCGCTGTTATTGCAGGAATGGCCGAGGTACCGCCCAACGATAACGGGAACGATTACGTCGTAGGTCACGAAGGGGGACCGTTTCCTCCGAACCCGCCGGACAATAATAATGGATGGATCGCTCCAGAAGACGAAATAGGGCCGGAAAACGACAATGGCGAAAGTGAGGTGGATAATTTCAGCATGAGTAGTGACGACAATGAGGATTCCGAAGAAGAGCCCGAGGAGCTATTGGATGATGGCATTCCCGAGGATGCCGTAGGCCAGACCGAACCCGATTTGTTTCAATCCCCGAGTTCGCCGAAGGGTTATGAGGTACCACCGACCGGTCGTTATGAGCAGCAACCTTTTGATCGCCCGATGGACAATAGTAATGGGAGCAGTGGAGAGTCATCCAAGTCGCCATCGATTCATGAGAATATTGCAAGGGTCTATTTTCCGAGACCGAGTCACTACTGGGATCCCGCAGGTCGTTTGGGGAGGATGGAAAGGTTAATGTATGAGCGGTTTGTAGTTGAGACTAGGGTGATTAAGAAGTTTGATAAGACTGAAAGGGAGCATCAAAGACTGTTGGAAAGGACTTCAAGAATTGCGTATGATGGGATGATGAACACAAGTGCCATCAACAGTTTGAAATCAATGGTTGCGAATTTAAGTGCTAGTCTTGATCGTGTGAGGGAAGATCAGATGAGGTTGTCGAGGATGCAGAGTTGGGAGCATCGTGTGAGGGATTCATTGCCCCCGGATTGGAGATTCGTGGACGATGTGGAGATGGAGGCGAATGACTTCATGGTTCGGCCGCCTACTGGAGGTGCTTGTATTTCGGTGGGAAGTCAAGGAGCGATTGAGCATGGATCCACATCAGGGACGAGAAAGGAAACAGAATGTGGGCCAGATGAGAAAGGAAAGGGAAAAGTGGATGATGTGGACGAGGACGTGAGTGATGAGGAAACCGAGGAAGACGACGACGAGCCGCCATCCAAGAGGCAGTGTGGATCACCACATGCCTAGTTACTTGTTTTGTATTTTTCTTTGATCATTGTAATAGAACTATTTTAGACCTTTGTATGATGGTATTATGACGAGAAACTCAAGTACTTGATGTTTTGTGGTGAATGATTGTAGTGGCATTACTTGTCACGATTTTGGTTAACTATCAATACAATCTATGTTACCTTTCATGATCTGTGATATGTCTTAAATTTGATCTTTTGTGGTGTGAATTGATGAATATTAGTAACTCCGTAGTGATGTGTCGTTGTATGTATTTTATGTCTGGGAAACTTGATATGAATACTTACATTGTTTTTCTATTCTCTTGTCTTGCAGAAAGAGATATTCGATAAAACAATGCCTCCAAAGTTGACTGCCGATCGTGTTAACAACATGATTCAGGAAGCGATAGCTAATGCGTTGGAAGCGGACCGAGCTGGGAGAAATCAGGATCCAGGAAGGAACGCGGGGAGACAACCAGCCCCAAGAGTGTGTACCTATTCAAGCTTTATGAAGTGCGGTCCTACGCAGTTCCGTGGATCGGGTGGAGCCCTAGAACTTAGGCGATGGTTGGAAAAAGTTGAGAGTACGTTTGAAATCAGTGGTTGTGCAGAGGCGGATAAAGTAAAGTTTGCAGCAGCTACATTTCTGGATGATGCGTTAAGCTGGTGGAATACCCAGGTAGCTACGGTTGGATTGGCTGTAGCAAATGCAAGGACGTGGAATGCGACCAAAGCTTTGTTGACAAAGAAGTTCTGCCCAGAGGAGGAATTGGGGCAATTGGAGGACGAACTGAGACACTTGACCTTAAGGAACAACGATATAGCTGCTTACACCAGGAGATTCAATGAGTTAAGTCTTTTGTGTCCGGACATATTTGCCAATGACGCCAAGAAGATGAAGCAGTATATTAAGGGTTTATCTAGCAACATCAAGGGTGAAACAACTTCGTCGAAACCTGGAACGTTTGACGAAGCGGTTCAAATGGTACACGCTTTGATGGACGTTAAGCTTCAGGATAAGCAGAACTACATTGCTGAGGGTAACAAAAGAAAATGGGAGGCAGCACAAGGCAATCAATCCCAAGGCCAGAACCGAGGAGGAAACCGAATCAACCAAGGGCCGAACCGTAATCAGCAGTTTAATCAGAGAAGGAACGAAGGGATGAGGGCCGTGACAAACCCTAGAGGTGTGAAAGTGAATCCCCATTGTGGAAAGTGCAACTTGTATCATGTTGGAAATTGCCCGCCGGCATGCGGCAAGTGTGGGAAGGCAGGTCATAGGACTGCTAGTTGTCGAACGGGAGGAGTAGCCACTGGGGCTAATGCTATCAGGATGAGAGGATGTTATAGCTGTGGAGAGAGAGGGCATGTGCAAGCGAATTGCCCGAAGGCAGGGAACAGACGGGGAGGAAATAATGCGGCTGCTGTGTATCAAGTGGGAACTGCTGATAAACCACAAGGTCCAAATGTGGTTACCGGTACGTTTTTGCTAGACGCTTGTTATGCTAGTATTTTATTTGATTCTGGCTCCGACAAGAGTTTTGTAGACGTTAGATTTAGTCGTAATATCGATAGAGAACCGGTATTGTTAACGACTAGTTATAATGTTGAATTAGCCGATGGAAAAATTGTTAGTACGAATTCTATACTGAAAGGGTGTACCTTAAAGTTAGGAAACTACGCTTTTAAAATCGACTTGATGCCTATAGAGCTAGGATCGTTTGACGTGATTGTGGGAATGGATTGGCTAATGGCGCATAGTGCTACGATCGTCTGTGGTGAGAGATTGGTGCAGATTCCGCTGAGAAATAGGGTTTTGACGGTAAAGGGAGACGAATGCACTTCTCGTTTGAAGGTGATTTCGTGTTTGAAGATGATGAAGTACGTAGAGAGCGGATGCGATGTGTTTTTGGCACAGGTTTCGAGCGATGGTGATGTAGAGGCGAGGATTGAAGAGGTACCAGTTATTCGTGAGTATCCGGACGTTTTTCCAGACGAGTTGCCAGGTTTACCGCCTAATCGTGAGGTCGAGTTTCGAATTGATTTAGTGCCTGGAGCTGCACCGGTTGCACGTGCACCTTATCGCTTAGCACCATCTGAGTTAAAGGAGTTAGCGGATCAACTGAAGGAGTTGATGGACAAAGGATTTATTAGGCCGAGCTCATCACCTTGGGGAGCGCCAGTGTTGTTCGTAAAGAAGAAGGATGGTTCGTTTAGAATGTGTATTGACTATAGAGAACTCAATAAGCTGACGGTTAAGAATCGGTACCCATTACCGAGGATTGATGATTTGTTCGATCAATTACAAGGTTCCAGTGTATACTCAAAGATCGATTTAAGATCAGGGTATCATCAACTGCGTGTAAGAGAGGAGGATATTCCTGTAACTGCCTTTCGTACGCGGTATGGACACTTTGAATTTCGAGTGATGCCGTTTGGGTTGACAAACGCGCCTGCTGTATTCATGGATCTTATGAATCGCGTGTGCAAGCCGTATCTAGATAAGTTTGTTATTGTTTTCATCGACGACATACTTATTTACTCTAAGAGTAAGGAGGAGCACGAGAAGCACCTAAGAAAGATTTTGGAGTTGTTAAGGAAGGAGAAACTGTATGCAAAATTCTCTAAGTGTGAGTTTTGGTTGGAATCAGTGCAGTTTCTAGGTCATGTGATTGATAGTGAGGGAGTTCGTGTAGATCCTGCTAAGATCGAAGCGATCAGGGAATGGTCAGCACCGACGACGCCGACTGAAGTTCGACAATTTTTGGGTTTAGCTGGGTATTATAGAAGGTTTATTGAAGGATTTTCGTTGATTGCGAAACCATTGACGCGGCTTACCAAGAAGAATAGGGTGTATGAATGGGGAAATGAGGAAGAGCTTGCTTTCGAAACGCTCAAGGACAAGTTATGTTCAGCGCCGATTTTATCATTGCCTGAGGGAACCGAAGACTTCGTGGTGTATTGTGATGCGTCTCGTAAAGGTTATGGAGCAGTATTAATGCAACGTGAAAAGGTGATAGCTTACGCGTCGAGGCAATTAAGGAAGAATGAGGAGAACTACACGACGCACGATTTGGAATTAGGAGCGGTGGTTTTTGCGTTGAAATTGTGGAGACACTATCTGTATGGGACAAAGTGTGTTGTATTCACTGATCACAAGAGTTTGCAGCACATTTTAGATCAAAAGGAGTTGAATATGCGACAAAGACGATGGGTTGAACTACTGAGTGATTATGATTGTGAAATTCGCTATCACCCTGGGAAGGCGAATGTTGTAGCGGATGCTTTGAGTAGGAAAGAACGGGAGAAACCTTTGAGGGTTAGAGCTTTAGTGATGAGTGAGAGCGTCGACTTAACCGAAACCATACTGAAGGCTCAGGAGAGAGGATTGATGAAAGGGAATGTTGAAGCCGAGAACTTGGGACGAATGTTGAAACCTCTTTTTGTGATTAGATCTGACGGACTAAGATATTTTGAGAATCGGATTTGGTTACCATTGTGTCCATCTGAGGAAGGAAAGCCTGGAGTTCGAGAATTGGTTATGAATGAGTCGCATAAGTCGAAGTATTCGATACATCCTGGATCGGATAAGATGTACCACGACCTGAAGAAAGTTTATTGGTGGCCGAATATGAAGGCAGATATTGCTCGTTACGTCAGTAAGTGTTTGACTTGCGCGAAGGTTCAGGCAGAACATAAGAAACCATCTGGATTGTTGGTACAACCGGAGATCCCAGAATGGAAATGGGAGAAAATCGCAATGGATTTCGTGACGGGTTTACCTAGGACTCCTAGTGGATGCGATATGATATGGGTAATTGTGGACAGGTTGACGAAATCTGCTCATTTCTTACCTATGAAGAAGACGGACAGCATGGAAAGACTCGCCAGCGTGTACGTGAGAGAGATCGTCTGTAGACATGGAGTGCCGTTATCGATCATTTCGGATCGTGACAGTAGATTTACGTCGGAATTTTGGAAATCGCTTCAACGTGCGATGGGCACTGAACTGAGTTTAAGCACGGCTTATCACCTGGAAACTGACGGCCAGAGTGAACGAACGATTCAAACGATGGAGGACATGCTCCGAGCGTGTGTGATTGATTTTGGAGGAAGTTGGGAACGCCACTTGCCTCTAGTGGAATTTTCATACAATAATAGTTATCACGCGAGTATCAAAGCGGCACCGTTCGAAGCATTGTATGGAAGGAAGTGTAGATCGCCCGTGTGTTGGAGTGAAGTAGGGGAAAGTCAATTGACTGGACCCGAAATGGTATTAGAAACGACAGAGAAGATCGTGCAGATCAAGAACCGACTACTTGCTGCGAGAAGCCGACAGAAAAGTTATGCCGATAACCGAAGGAAACCGTTGGAGTTTGAAGTTGGAGATATGGTTATGCTCAAGGTATCGCCATGGAAGGGTGTAATTCGTTTTGGGAAGAAGGGAAAGTTGAGTCCGAGGTATATTGGACCGTTTAAGATCGTTGAACGAATTGGACCAGTAGCGTACAAGTTAGAATTGCCGACCGAGCTTAGTGCTATTCATGACACGTTCCACGTATCGAACCTGAAGAAGAGTTTGGCGGACAAGGAATTGGTGATTCCTTTGGACGAGATTCGACTAGACGAAAAAATGCACTTTGTGGAAGAACCTGTGGAAATCATGGACCGGGAGGTCAAGCGGTTGAAGCGTAGTAGGATTCCCATTGTGAAGGTCCGATGGAATTCTAAGCGTGGACCGGAATACACCTGGGAACGTGAGGACTTTTTCAAGGAAAGGTATCCTCATTTGTTCCAGTAGCACGAAATGTGAGTACAAGAAGAGGCGAGCGCCGGGACGTCGCTCTCTTTAAGGAGGGGTGGATGTGACACCCTAGAATCGAGGTCATTAACGATACCCTAAATTACGCTAATTTTTGAAATTTTTGATAAATTTTAATTTCTATAATTATAAGTATTTTGGTTAAAACCGATGTTCGAGGTTATAATTTTTACGTTTGACGTTTTGAGAAGGACGATGACAATTACGATCCCGAGAGATGCCCAAATTTCATATAATTTTTGACGATTTATCGATAATGTAATTTTTCGAGAATTTTATTTACGGTTCGTGTTAAGTTGAGTCGGGTGAGTTTTATAGCCTTCCAAGTACATTTAAAGTATCCCAAAAATATTTTGGAGCGTTCGGGAAGATTTCCGACTCCCGTAAAATTTTCAAAATTGACAAATGAGTCAAACCCGCAAAGTTTTGAGGTCGTTTTCTATTTAAGGACAAAAGAAGCCCAAAATTGCACAAAGGTCCCTCCTAACTATCAAAAAGGGCCAAAATTGAAACACACACAAACACATACAACACTTGCACCAAAAATCAAACCATCACTCTCTTGTCTCTCTCTCTAGCTCACGGCACACCCCAACCCACACAAAAATCCACCTAAAATCTTTTCTACTTGATTTTTCAAAAATCTAAGGTTAGACCACGCTTAGTTTGGTCATTACCCACCTATTCATGTGCTCAAATCCAACATGCATTGATAAAAAATTTTCAAGATTTTTCATATGATCCAAATTCGTTTTTGTGGCTAAGTGAGCTAATGCATGTTGATATTTAGTGTTATGGAAGTATAAACACCATGAAAACCCACCAAAATTAATTTGGTTGTGGTGATTTGGTCACCCAAACCCCACGGCAAAGGGGGTGTTTGGGGAGCCATGGTGGTTGTTGAATTTGCATGTTATATTTGTGTTTGGTTTGTTGTTTTAGAAAGATTCATATAGGTTTTATTACTTGCATGTTTATTTTTCTTTGATTCTTGATATTGAGATTGGTTGATCAATAGGGGTAGGATGGAAGTTTGATGTTAGGATATGTTTGGGAAGGCTTAGGATGATGTTTAGTGTTGGTTAGAAGTCTTGGAATCGAGTCTAAGCATGTTTTTGATATAGTCATTTTTAGGCAGAAACATTTGGTCTATTTTGGAAAAATGATTTTTGTTCCAGGTCTTGAAAACTAAATATAGTGATAGAGGGTTTTTCTAGCTTTAATTTGGTATAAGGTAGAGCCCGTGACTCAAAACGAGCTAAAAGTTATGACATTTTAAAGATCGGGTACCGGGAGACGAGGACTTTCACAATCCGGATTTGTGCAAAGTTTTAGTCAAATCCCGAGGGTCACAAGTATAATTTGGTGAATGATCAAGGGTCAAAACTTGGTCCCTAACCTGTACAAATGGGTCTATATGTTGACTTATGAGTCAAGGAAGTCAAAGGTATTTTTCATATAGGTCAAAGTGGTCAAAATTCGTCGAAGCGCAATTTCAGCCCGTAAAATGTAGTCGTGGAAATGAGTTGCGTAACGGGTCGTAAAAGTGAAAACTTTTGTTGGACTTAAAAACATGTTATCTACAGGTCATATAGGATTTTTGGAAATTTTGTCAAATTTTATAAGCATGGTTTAATAAGGTAAAACAGCCCGTACTTTAGTCAAGTACCGGCGAGAACGTGTAAAAATGGACAACGTAGGTTATAAGAATGAATGGTATAAAATGAATGATACTTGTTGTTTTTGTTTTTGGCGTGAGTTATATTTGTCTTAAGTGACTTGTATATATGTATTTTATACCGTACCGTAAGTATTTAAATGAGATTACTCATTACGCGTTATTTGTGATAGGTGTTGATTTACCCGGGCATCCGTAACATCGTCAGTGATCACTCCTCGAACTACCGACTACTTAATATCTAAGGTGTGAGTTTATAGCCTCGCTTATATTATTTCAAATTGTTTTACCCGCGAGGGAAATGCATGCTAGTTTTTAAAAAAGGAACGTATATCATGAATGATTGTTAGACCCGAAAGTTGCCTTAGAAATTGTGTTGAGTACCAAAGTTGCAAAAGTCCCTAAATTCATGAACTATTAACTATTGTCTTGCCCTCGAGTAGGGGGAAATAGCCGCTTATGCAATTTGTAGTACTACGGGGTTAACGACCCAATGCTAGCCGAGAAGCTGTACTTATAGTAAGTTCTGCGGTAGATTATTTTGTATGAGAAATAAGGTATAATTGC
Source organism: Glebionis coronaria (assembly GCA_025667525.1). Classification (NCBI taxonomy): domain Eukaryota; kingdom Viridiplantae; phylum Streptophyta; class Magnoliopsida; order Asterales; family Asteraceae; genus Glebionis; species Glebionis coronaria. Next base: position 75,516 of record JANFOE010001774.1, on the reverse strand, counting down.
AACTGATGCCTTTAGAAGGGGCACTGGTTTCATCTGAATCATGCCGGTATATTTACGCGGGTGATTGAGTTAACGGATTAGTGTCATGAGCTTAAACACAATTGTCAGTATCCTGATTATAGTTTGTTTGATCGACAAGACTATAAATGATCACGAATGGTTTTTATTATATATACGTTCAAATGGATTGAAAAACCTATGAATTCCACTCAACGTTTTCGTTGACCAAATTTTTGGCATGTATTTCAGGTAACCGCTGAGCAGTAGGATGGAGCATGCATGGGATGGATGTTGTGTGATCGGCTTGGTGTCCGCTTGTTTTTCCCTCCTTTTCTACTTAAACAATTTTTATATTTAATGTCATTGTAAAACTGAAGTTTTTGGGGTTGAGATTCATGGGGACCGAAAACGCTAAACTCTGTGCACTATTTGGGGTTGGAAAAACTGTGGACATGTATCATCTAACAATTTTAAATGTTGAATTTTTAAGTCGACGTCTTTTTAGCGTCGTTTGATATCTCTTGTGTGCAATGAATACTGTGTAGCACCCATTGTTGTAGTTCCGCTGCGCATAACAATTGTGGGGGTGTTACATACAATCTTACCAAGACGACGGTTGTAAATTCGGTATGCTTTCTTGGAGGGTGAGTAACCAATGAAAATACCTATATCGGCTTTCGGTTGAAGCTTGCCCAAGTTCTCACTATTAATGTTTGGATAACAAAGAGCACCAAACACATGAAAGAATGAAACATCGGGTTTACGATCATGTAGAAGCTCGTAAGGTGTTTTTCCATGGCGTTTCCGAATGATAGAACGGTTTTGGGTGAAACATGCAGTAGATATAGCTTCTGCCCACAAGAACAATGGAGCGTTCGCATAAATCAGCATAGTCCTAGCAGCTTCCATTAGCGTACGATTCCGTCTTTCAACGACACCGTTTTGTTGTGGAGTGCGTGCAGCGGATGTTTCATGTGAGATACCAACTCCTTCATAGTAATCACGAAGAGTCTGGTTGACGAACTCTGTTCCATTGTCTGTACGAATACGGCGGACAGTAGTATTCAAACGTACTTGAATGAATTTCAGAAAAGTGATGATAGCCTTCGGTGCTTCATCCTTTGTACGTAAAAATCTTACCCATGTAAAGCTGGAGAAATCATCCACAATAACGAGAATGAATTTCTTACCGCTCACACTTTCAGTTCTCATTGGCCCACAAAGATCCATATGCAAAAGATGAAGTTTTTCTTGATTGGTGTCTTCAGCTTTGGGCTTGTAAGATTTCTTGGTACTTTTCCCCCTTGAACACGCGGAACATAAATGGTCCTTGTGAAATTTAAGCTTTGGAAGACCACGAACTAATTCGTTTTTAGCCAGATGATTAATAACATCAAAGTTGAGATGAGATAATCTGCGATGCCATAACCATGACTTGGTCTTAGATGCTTTAGCGAAAAGACATACTGGAGAGGCGGCCATCATGTCTTGTAGGGACAACGTATAAAGATTTGCACCACGAGAACCCTTCAACAAGTCTTTTCCTTCCAAGTTGCGGATGAAACAAGTATGTTGTCGAAAAGCAACCTCTAGGTTGGAATCACAAAACTGTCCTACTGAAAATAAATTATGACCAAGACCTTCTACATAGTATACCCTTGAAATCGTAACGTTTCCAATCTGATATTCACCATACCCCATTATCTTTGCAATATGATCATTACCGAATTTAACCGTTCCAAGAAACTTGCTGACGAAATTTCGGAGCATCGAGCGATCTCCGGTCATATGCTTTGAACAACCGGAGTCCAAATACCAGAGGATGATTTGGACCACCTGAAAATATCACCAAACGAAGACAATGTAGAGGTATCGGAATCTGAATGTTCCTTGTTATTAGCAGGTACAGATTTAATAATCTTAGATTTGCTAACTTTAGGTTTCTTAGATTTCCTAGCCTTCTTCTTCCTAATTGGTGGTGTTGATTCTAGTTGGCTTAAATCCTGAGGTATTTCTTCACTGATAGGCACTATAGTAGGGGCTGACCTAATTAAAGGGCACTGTTTCCATACTTTAGTGCTAGTGTGCCTAATTAAAGGACGCTCAGACCTAACCTCAATGGATGCATTCCTAGTTAAAGGTCACATTGTTTCGTCTAATGTAAAGGTCCTACCAGTGGGACGCCATTGCCAGCCAACTTGGGCACGAGTTCTACCAGTCGGCTTCCATTTAATATTATTCCTAATGGCATTCATTTCATTCACATGATCAATAAGACACAAATCATGACGTTGGGAAAACATACATTCATTACAATTCCAACAATTCAAATTAGAATTCACGAATGGTTTAGGCTTCTGCACAGGCGCAGAGCTTTTAGTCTTAACATGATTCTTTTTATTTAAAACTGAACTAACATTTCTATGGTGATCTTCTACTTTCTTCTTTTTGGTACTACTAGTGGAGGGCTTGATCTTATCTTTCTTGAGTGGCGATCCTTTAGCCTTAGTAGTCTCTTTTAATCCTGTAGAAGGCAAAGTGGGAACATTAGCAACAGATTTTAAAGGTGCCTTACTTGATGGTGCCAATGACGGTTTTGCTCCTGGGGTCTTATTGAATAGAGTTACAGTAATGGGACGATTAGTGAGTAGTGCAGAACCTGGTTTACCTATGTATTGCAAGTAGGCTAAGCAATATTGAACACGCTTAATATATTCATGGGTTGAATAATAGTAGCTACTTGAGGGATCTAAGGCATAAAGATCGTGTAAGATATCCCTAACAAGATCTGCATGCTTAATTGCGTTCCTCATATAATCATCGTAGGTAACCGGGTTTTTCTTATGGAGCGGGTTCTTATAGAGCACTACTGACTTGGTTGTTGGAGCACTAGTGGACGGTGCAGAGTCGGTAGCTAAGTTATCAACAGCTTCTTGTCGGGTGAGAAGAAGTGTCTCCTTTAACTCGGCCAAAACCATGTTTTTGTCAATGAGCAGGATGTTTAAGTCAGAGATTTCCTCACACTTTTGGTTCAGTTGTTCAACATAAGATTGTTGCTGTGCTGCATTAAAAGCTAAGCGTTCTTCTATTGAACCATAAAGAGCGGATAGTCCCTGTCTTGCCCGATTCATCTCCCCTAGAATAGACGAAAGTCTAATTTCTAAGTCCTGGTTTTTAGACTCTGCGGCCCCTAGTTCCAATTTTAATGTTTCATTTGATGACACATCTCTCTTCAATCTCATAATCTCTTCCTCTAATGCCTTAACTATTGCAATCATCTTGTCACTCGTCTCAACACCGTTTTCACAACTATTTGTTATCAAAAGATCCTCATTTTGATTTTGTTGTTTTAATTCTAAAGATATACAATGTTGTTCTAGTTGATTAAAGCGTTTTGAAAGTAAATTGTAAGAATCTTGTAGCTTTAAAAACTCAGCGTTAGATTCGTGACAAGAATGATTATCTACCTCATTTACAGTATCAGCAACATTTACAGAGAGATCACACACGTCATCACAAATATTCACAACATCACAGTTAATCATAGCGGATGTAAGCTCATTCGAATAATTGACATTTACATTAGTAAGCACATCACACGAAATTACTTCGGACAAGAATCGGTCATATTCGGATAAAATCTTTTCCTTTTCAATTAGTTGTAGTTCGTAAGCGGTGTCCATTTCATAAAACACTTTTTGAACTTCTCCAATTTCAAACTCAACATTTTCCTTAAGAGATGCAAAACTTCCTTTTAGACTTTCGACAAACGGATTGATCTCATTCTTAAACACCTCGTTCATGTGTTCGAAAGCCCATTCTCCGGCGTTTAGGCCATTTGAAGTCGTACATTCCAAAATGACCTTGTCAAAATTAGTAAAGTATTGATTAATCTCTTGCAAGTTTAACCATACAGTGCTAACAGGTGGAAGATCCTTTGGAATTTCCTTAGGACCTTCCATTTTGACAAGTGTAGGAAATGTACTAGGGTTTTCTTCATCTAACATGTAGGTTGGTGCTGTGATGAGATCTTTGTCCATATGGAAGCGAATTCTAAAATCCGTTTTTGCAAGCTCCTGATTCATTTTAAAATAATCACAATCGGGATATTTTTTAAAATTGTATGACCGATCCTCATCAACTAGATCCTTATTGGTGCGATCATCGAAAATAACAATCGGGTCTAAGACCAATCCTAATTGGGTTGCATTATAAAGTCTAGGACTATGGCTTAAAGCTTGCTTTGCATACCGTGGGTTATGGGGAAGGCCTTTTTGAAGTGATAAGTTAAATTCTCTAAACGAAGCATCAAATAAGTGCACTAGTTGAGAGGCAGCGTATTGTCTTAAAAGCAAATAATCTAGACTTCTAATCTTATTAGCCGCATTAATTTCTACTTCATTCTTCTTAGACTCTAGTAATTCAAAATCTGTTTGAAGTTTTTGAAAATTAGTGACCGCTAACTCTTTTTCTTTAAGTTCGTTAGAAAGATCTGCTCTTAAAGTTTCAATTTCTTGCAAATGACCCATTTGTTTGTTTCGAAAATGATCATGCTCGGGATTTGTTAGAACACTAGACGAAGGCACTAATTCCAAAGTTTGAACTTTCTCGTTGCTTAAGGCATGCTCATCAGACAAATTCTTATTCTTAGCTAGGGTTTCTAAGAGTGCAGCATTCATTTGGCTAAGTAATGTAGCAGGAACCATGACCAAATCTTGTTGAGCAGGAGTATGCGTATGCGAAATGGCTCCCGGTTGTGATTCACTCAAAGTCTGGGGACTCACATTGATATTACTATCATTGATTGTCTCCTCATTTGAAAGACTCACCACCGAAGACTCATTCGAATCAGCACTCTCTTGCACAACTTGATGTGGTTGAATACTAGCATCAGTGGTATTATCAGTGGTATTAATAAGTACCTCAGATCTCTTTTCTGGCCCTAAGCTGGAGATAGTTGCCATAAGAGCTGCCTGTGCAGATTGAAGTTCATCGCAGTCTGAATCATAAGCATCAAGATCATCTGCTTGGTATGCTACATTCTGTGTAGTGACAACGTCTTGTTCAGCAATCCCTGGATCAGCAAGAAATGCAAGCTCCTCTTCATCAAGTTCCCTTCCTTGTGCCTGAGCATTCACCAGATAAATCTTCTCTGCAAACCATTGACCATCCCTTCTCCTTTTGGGTTTCTTTTAATACCTGGACATGTGCCCTTCTTCCTTGCAGTTGTAGCATGTAATCATTCTCAACTTGCCTGTGGAATTTGACCGTGGAGGAGTGTTGACCATAGGAGCAGGATTGACCGTGCGAGCATTGGTGGTTGTAGTAGGTCTCCCCTGATAAGGTTGAATAGGTTGAACCATTACCCTGCCATTCTCAATAGTAGCTTGTTGGCGAGAATTGGAAGAATTCCTCAACTGATTGTTGGTAGGAGCTGGTCCTCTAAATCCTCGTTTGCTTAATGTCCTTGTGAGATAAGCAGACATAGTGGTTAACACTTCAACTGGGTCAGTTCCTTGTTTGAACACAGGAATGGGGACTTCATCATCATCACAATACATTGCTTGGTCTTGTTGAGCTGCATAATCACTAGAAGGAATACTCATGTGGTCAGGGTAGCTTGTTGGATATGCTGCATTCTCTTGATAAGAAGAGTATGAAGACTGAGCATAAGGTGCAATGCTTGCTAGGTGATGTTGTGAAGCATAGTGTGGTGAAGGTGCATTAAACCGATATTGTTGCTGATGTAAGGTGGGTGGTTGTGGTAGAATCGAGTATTGGGGGAAGGTTGGTGTCATGTAAGGTGATGGATGATAGGCTTGATGTCCCAAGATATAAGGAGTGTTGTTGTGTGACAAGCTTGGTTGATTCGCCATCAAAGCTAAGGAATCAGGGTACATACCTCGAGGCGAACGGTGCATGATCACATGTTTCTCATGCTGCTGAATAAAAGCATATAGTTGATCCAAATTGCACTTATGCAAATCCCTGGTTAACTTAACATCGGTAATATACTCACCCCATTCAGCTTGAGGTAAAGTATTCAAAAATTTGGTGTTAACCTGGAATGGAGCAATCACGAGATTGTATACATTCAGATCATTCATGAGAGTAGTGAATCTGAAGTAATAATCGTGAAGCGTTTCCCCTGGGTTGTACGTGAATCTATCAAACAGATCATACAACTGACATTCCCTTTCCTGTTTGGTAAGAGACGTACCTTGTAGCAACACCTTTAGACGTTCCCATAAATCCTTTGCCACCGTATACTGACTTACCATTCGATAGATGTCATGTGGAAGAGCTTGGAGAATGGTTTGAAGAGCCTTTTCGTCTGCATCGGCAACAAGTTGTTGAGCTGGTGTAAGTTCTTCAAACTCCCTTGGTCGAGTCACATTGTTAACCACGATGGTACCATAGTCAAGTGGACCATTTAAAATTGACTTAACCATAAGCCTCCCATAAACCGGTTTTCCCTTAAGGTAAGACATCATCCGGCCTTGCCATGCTTCAAAAACTTCTTTGATGAGCATTGGAGGGCGATTATCCGTTCCCGTAATGACGGAAATATCCGTAAGTGATGTCATCTGAGGCATTACTGAATTCGGATTCATTTTGTTCACTTCAAAGAGACAAAGATTATCGGTTGATCGAGCAGTGAAGTAAAGCTTGTGAATTGTGTTGAGTTTTTGTTGTAAGAAACCAAGATTAAATCCTCTAAAAAATCGTCGAAAAAACAAGTAAAATATCCCTTGATTCGGAACTTTTGTTGATTCTGAAGTGTTGATTCGGAAGATTTTGGCTTGGAATACCTTGATTCGGAACTTTTGGTTCGGAAGATTTGATCCGGAACTTTCCCTTGATCCGGAACTTTTCCCTTGATCTGGAACTTTACCTTGATCCGGAACTTTCCTTGATTCGGAACTTTCCCTTGATCCGGAACTTTTTCCTTAATCCGGAACTTTCCTTGATCCGGAACTTTCCCTTGATCCGGAACTTTCCTTGATCCGGAACTTTTGGTTCGGAACTTTCCTTGATCCGGAACTTTACCTTGATCCGGAACTTTCCTTGATCCGGAACTTTTGGTTCAGAACTTTCCTTGATCCGGAACTTTTGGTTCGTAACTTTTTGGTCCGGAACTTTTGTTGATCCGGAACTTTTTGATCCGGATGTTTTTGGTTCGGAACTTTACTGGGTAAACAGAAACTTGTTTCGTGATGAACAGTCGATCAAAAAATGAAGATTAAACCCAGATTTTTACCAAATAACCCAAAAAGTTTTGTGATTTCTACAATAATAAGTAAAAACTAATACTTATCTACTAATCCCAATCACAAAAACACCAAAAACTCCAAGAATCAAGATGGATCTTCTTAAAGAACACTAATACAATCAAAAACTAAAAAACCACACAAATCATTACCTTAAATCACCCCATAGCTCTTGATACCAAATGTAGAATCTTGATAACCTATGAATCTATGAAGTGGGTTGATGTTTTTCTAGAGAGAGAAACTAGAGAGAGAAAGTGAGAGAAACTATGTGTCTTTTTATTCAAGTGAAAACAAGAAATGAACAACAACCAACCCCTTTCCATGGTGGAAAGGGGTATTTATATCCAAGGCCTTATTTGGACTTGGGCCAACCCATGACAAGCCCATGGGCCGGTTTCTTACTTAACTAAATAAGTAACACTAACTACGAGCTATTACAACATTAATAATATTGTGGAGTGACCGATACTTCTAATATACGTAAAAACGTATTTCTAACAATGTTCCTACTGCATCTAAGGATCTAGATTCGTTGAATGAGCTTAGTGATGTTGGTCTCGACAAATTATTGGATGATGAGGTTTGTGACTTACCTGCTATGGAGCCTGAGGACGACGTTGCTCTTACGGAAGAGGTCGATCCTAGTGATGACGATTCTTCTCTCCGCTATGAGAATTTCACTTTTGAAATTTCTCAATCTCCACCGGGAGATGCGGACGATGACGATTTATTCTCTCCGGCTTACGAGAAGTTCACCGATGAACTTGATCTTGTGGATGAGGTGGAAGACGTGCTTCTTCGCGATAGATTACGAAAAGTGCACCTTCTTATTGCTCAAATCGAAGTGTTGACTTCTCCTCCTCTTTCCGATTCTGCACCTCCATCTATTCCTCCCGTTGAAGATAATGACCCATTGCTGGAAGAAATCGATATCCACTCCATCCCTCCAGGTATTGATGACGATGACATGGAGGGGGATATTATTTTTGATAATTTGCTGCAAGAAGGTATTGTCCCAAGTCCCCCTCCCGAGCACCTTTCATCCTCCCCTTTAGCCACTATTTTGGAGGATGCATGCCTTGACCCGGGAGGTGACATTGATTATGCTATGATTGATACCATTACGGCTTTGCCATTTGCTCAGCATCCATTGTCTTTGGGGGAGGACAATGTGCTTACTTTACCCACCCACCTCCCGTGGATCTTGATTTCACATACTTTTCGTATGTTGAAAGAACCTTTCTTCCATTCAAGACTTATCCCCCCGCCTCTCCTTTGTTGATGTCAACCGGGAACGAGGACAAGGTCTTTGATCCCGGTATCACATTCGAGGCTTCCCCATGGACCATTTAATTCGGGGACGAGTCAGGCTCGTGACTCGGTTAATATAAACAAGCGCTTTTTGGGAGGCAACTCAATTATCTATCTATCTTTACCATAAGTGTAGGGGGAGCCCCGTGGTGTTTCTTGCTTTCTTTCTTATCATGTGCAGGGATTAGAGCTTCAAAGACACACTCTTGATGACTTTTGACGAACCGTGATTCCATGTTCCTGATTTCCCGGTTCTATACTAAACTCTTTTCGATTCACTATTTTATATTTTCCAATATTAAAATAGGAATCTCTTTAGTTGTCTCTTCCTTAGCGAGATTTAAACAAAGTGCACAATGTCCTAAGTGTAGGGGAGTTTACTTCCACATGCTTAAACATTGAGGACAATGTTTATCTTAAGTGTAGGGGGGACTTCTATCGAAGTTAAGTGGTCTTTTCCTTGCATTTGTCCTCATTATTAACCGGAAAATCAATTTTTCGACATTTTTCAAAATTTTTGATCTATTTTGGCCTATTAGTTTTCCCTTTTGTATAGTTATTTTCTTTCTTTAATAAAGTGGTTTTAATTTTCAAACGTTGTGAATCTTTTGAATCAACCCGAGTTTACTTATCTTAGTTTACTCTAGCTAGTATCCTTAACGTGTTTAAGTCGAGTTTTGCTAGACTTTTATATAGGGAGCCATAAAACGCGAAAGTCTTAACTCCCACGGGTTAAGAACAAGAACTTTTCGCAAGTTCCTATAATTGATCCTATAGAGTCGTTTATCAAGGGAACTTTAAAATGAGATTTCTAAACTTGAAAGAGTCTAAGAATTTGCAAGATCCTATAGACGACTCGAAAACCCAAAACTGTGATTTAATAGGCTAAGCATCCACGAGTCTCATTCTTTGAGATTTTAAACTGTGGAGAACGAGAGATGATAGAGCCAATTATAAGTTTGGTATTCTTTCGTGAATTTATGTGAGTTAATTATAAGCCTATTCTCCCATCGCTTGCTAATAAATTTATCTGCAATAAATAAGGTTGTACGATTTGAAAAGTTACTTAGCTTCTAGCCCAAGATCGTTTAAAAGTTGCTCGGTATGGATTAGAGTTCATAGCCAAGGCATAACTTATTGAAGCGGGATGCGAAGATTGGCAAGTCCAAAAAGGCCCTAACAAGGCATGAGGGCTACAATTTGTTGCTAAAGATCCAAAGTGATGTGAAGAAGCATTTATTAAAGGTCAATATGAAGGATCAAGACACACGACGAAAAGCAAAAACTCCCCAAAAGTCATGGAGAAATCTATCCAAAAAGGCCCTAACAAGGTATGAGGATAAATTAAGCCAAGTCCAAAAAGGAGGCGGATCGTTGTATTTCAAAGTCCAAAATAAAGATTGGAGAAAAATGAAGAAGTCGTGGTCCAAGTATGAAGAATCTCTCAAAACTTCAAGTGAAGAAATTCCTATTATGAAGAGAAGGCCATTATTTCATGAACGTCTCTCAAGGTTTGAAGTATGAAGTCGCTGCCAAATATCGATCCGAGAATGGTCTCAAATCGTGAAGCGAGTTATGCCAAGATATGAACTTTATGAGGTCAGAGGGACAGCAGTTTTAAAAGATTTTGTCCTTTAGCTAACTATTGATTAAATCGTTCACCTTATTTTCGGACTTAATAACTATCGAAATAAGTCAACAATGTATCCTCGTGATCATTCAAGACAACAATAAAATATAAGTGATACACCTAGGAATAAGGGAGTCTAAGTGAATAATTGGCCCACATGAGTTCGTGTTAGTTTGCTAACTTATAATAACAATGATCTCGTTTTTAAGCTTGGTTTGGAGAAAGTGAAAACTTGAGGATGATGATCATTCACAACATTTCCAAAACCCTAAGGTATGATTTTTATTTCTTTACTTGTTTCGTAATTTTCTATCTTTTTAATAAAGGCCAATATGGATTGATTTTGATGAAAAATGTAAACGTGCTTTGTAACTAATGCATTGCATGAGGAAATTGAAATGGTCAAGTGTAGGGGATTTGATAGGTGTGTAAACACCCATCCTTTTTACCACTTAATTACAATGATAACCGAGCCAAAACGTGTATTTTATGTCATTTATGTCAGAATTATGCGTGGTTTATGTTTTTGTTGTGATTTAGGACGAAAATGTGAAAAGTGGAGAAAACACGGCTTTCACGGGCTTTTATCGAAGAAAAAGACAAAAGACAAGGTCGAAAGATCAAGAGTGCGAAAAGAACGGAAGTCCAAGACCAATTCTGAAGATTTATCGAAGAAAAAGTCAAAAGACGGAAGTTTACTTAAAGCCGAAGAACTCAAGTCTAATTTATTGAATAATTACAAGACGAGTTCAAAGAAATCCCGAGCCAAAAGTCATTGAAGTCCAAGCGTTGAGAAGATTAAAAGGCTTAAGTACTAATGGTGCAATTAAGAGAAAGAAGAAAGAGGGAGGATGATACATGGTTTTTGTATGGTTCAGATTTATGTCTCTCAGTCCTCTCGAATTGATCTCGGCCTTAAGTGGAATGATTGTTCTTGGTTACTAAATAAAAGGGTTTGGTTTTCTAATCTAATAAAAAGTTTGAATGTACTAAAATGAAAATTTAAATCAAAAACAGTTACTTTAATGACAATTTATAAAGACTTGAATTAAAACTAAAATTAAAATTGAAAGTAAAATATGAAATAAAAATGGAGGAACAGAAACAGTAACAATTAATAATACTCAAAAGATGACTGATTCGGAAGAATAACCTTGATTCGGAACTTTGCTCATCCGGAACTTTTCACTCGGAAGATTGGTTTCATCCGGAACTTTTCTTAACATAAAATCATTCGGAAGATTTAGCTGCTCATCCGGAAGTTTTGCTTCATTCGGAACTTAGGTTCATCCGGAACTTTGGGCTGATTCGGAACTTTTTGGAAAGGAAACCTTCATTCGGAACTTTGGAAAATAAACATTCATCCGGAACTTTTTAATTCATTCGGAAGATTTAGGTTCGTTCGGAAGATTTACTCATCCGGAACATTTACACTCATTCGAAACTTTTCACAAAGAAACTCATTCGGAAGATTCTAAAGGAAGTTTATTCGGAACTTTTTAAAGACACATTCATTCGGAACTTCTAACTTATTCAGAACTTTTGGAAATAACCTTCATCCGGAACTTTTGGCGTTCATCCGGAAGTCTGGGAACACAGATACAGTAATTTTACCCGAAGAACAAGGAAACCAATTTTTAATCCAAAAATCAAACTAAATACTCAAAAAGGGTTTACCAAATTAACCACAAATCATCTAATAACCATAAGTAACAAATCCCAACAGTAAAAACGCAAATCCAACAACTTTTTAAAGATCAAATCACTCAAATAAAAACTTAAGAACTTGCAAAGAAAAATGATGATGAACAAGATGAAATGGAAAGATTAAACAAGAACTTGTATTGATGATTGATGTTTTAACAAGATCAAACAAAGATTAAAATTACAAGATTAGAAAAACAAATATTAAAATCACCAATCACCCTAGTGGTGATGGTGATGAAACGAACTAGAAGGAGAAAAAGAAGGAGAGAAGAAAACTAAAAGCTAACTGGCTAAAATGTGTGAGGGTGGACTATTTATAGGCTTTTCTTTTGGTTGGTGAGTGGGATTTCTCCCGTTCTTCTTGTCTTCTCGTCTTTTCAGAAAAGTTGACGTTTTCGATTCTGATTCGGGATTTGTCGTCGATTAAATTCAACTCGTCTTTTAATTTCTTCGTTTAATAGACTTGAGTTTCTTCGACTTTTATAAATCTTCCATCTTTGGTCCTTTTCTTCGATAAATCTTCGAATAGGCCCAGTGACTTCAAATCTTTTGCATCTCTTGGACAATAGACTTTATCTTGAGTCTTTTTCTTCGGTAAAACCCGTGCAATCCCATGTTTTCTCCATTATCCATCCGGTTGGCTCTGAAAACACAATAAACACAAAAACCACGCATAATTCCAAACAAATAATATTAAATACGTGTTTTGGTCTCGTTTTAGCCAGAATTAAGTGGTAAAAGGATGGGTGTTTACACACCTATCAAATCCCCTACACTTAACCATTGCCATGCCCTCATGCAATGCTTAGTGATAAAGCAATTTTACACCTTTCTCATAATTAATCAACCTTGGCCTTATTCAAATACTACTAAACAAAAATTAAGGTACTAAAAGAAATTAAACTTTAAAGGAAACTAAAGGATAGAAAACCATTTTCACTTGAAAATAGCTACATGGAAATAACTTGCAAAGAAATTAATGACTTACATTAGGGCTTTGGTGCTGCGAAGATTTATCACCCTCAAGTTTCACGTTCCCCAAACTAAGCTTAAAAACGAGATCATTGTTATTATAAGTTAGCAATTCAAACACTTACACACATGGCTTAATTATATGCTTAAACTCCCTTATTCCTATGTGTATCTCTTATATTTTATTTTTGTCTTAGAATGATCATTAAGATGCATTTTTTGGACTTACTTTGATAGTTTATTTAGGCTGAAAGCAAAGTAGGACGATTTGATCAATAGTTAGCTAAAGGACAAAATCTCTTAAAACTGCTTCTCGGGATATCAAAAAGTTCATATCTTGGCATAACTCGGTTCACGATTTGAGACCTTTCTCGGGCCGATATTTGGCATGTACTTCATACTTCATATCTTGAGAGACGTGCTTGAGATAATGGTCTTCTCATCGTTTATAGAGTTTCTTCACTTGGAGACTTTTGAGGGGTACTCCAACTTTGTTGACCACGACTTCATGATTATTTCTTCAATCTCTATTTGGGATTTTGAGATACAACGATCCGCCTCCTTTTCGGACTTGGATCTATTTATCCTCATACCTTGTTAGGGTCTTTTCAGATAGACTTCTCCATCATCTTTATGGGAGTTGATTGCTTTTCGTCGTGAGTCTTGATCCTTCATATTGAATTTGGGAATAATGCTTTTCACATCACCTTGGATCTTTAGCAATAAAATGGAATCCTTATGCCTTGTTAGGGCCGCTTCATAAGTTATGCCTTGGCTATGAACTCTTATCATTACCGAGCAACTTTTAAACGATCTTGGGCTAGAAGCTAAGTAACCTTTCAAATCGTACGACCTTACTTATTGCAGATAAATATTAGCAAGTGATGGGAGAATAGGCAAATAATTACACCAAGTGAGCTTATGCAAGAATACCGACTTATAATTGACTCTATCATTTCTCGTCCTCCACAATTTAAAATCTCAAGTAATGAGACTCGTGGATACTTAGCCTAATAAACCATTTAAGGTCTACATGGTTAAGGATACTAGCTAGAATAAACTTGGATAAGTCTATTCGGGTTGAGTCAAAATAAACGCAACGGGCCTAATATGTCAAAGACTTCTAAACTAGCTACACCACTTTATTAATATTTTTGACTTTATTGCGGAATATATACATATGAAAGCAACGATAAAAATTTAAAAATTACGACTAAATGGCCAAAGTTAATAAAAAATTTGAAAAATGTTGAAAAATATGATTTTCCGGTTAAATGAAGGCATTTTCATGGAAAAGTCCACTTAAAACTTCAATAGAAGTCCCCCCTACACTTAAGATAAACATTGTCCTCAATGTTTAAGCATGTGGGAGAAGTTTCCCCTACACTTATGACATTGTGCACGTTGGTTAACTCGAGTTAAGGAGAAGACGACTAAAGTGATCAATTTCAAATGTGAGTATGAAGAAAATTGAATCACGATAGTTGAGAGATAGAACCGGATTTCAGATAACACGGGAGAACGGTTCTTCAGAGATTCCAAGAGTGCACTTATCCCTGTAATCACATCACCACACAAAGACAAAGAACCTATAGAGGTCCCCCTACACTTAGGATGTTAAAACATAAAAGGATAGATACTCGGGCTGCCTCCCGAGGAGCGCTTGTTTTTTATAACGGAGTCACGAGCCTGACTCGACCCAAAATTAGTTCATGGGGAACGTGGTGAGGGATGGAATCACCTCCTTAGAGGTGTCCTCACCAAAGTACAACTTCACTGGTTGGCCATTCACCTTAAAATTAGGTCCATTAGGTTGAGCGAGCTCGAGAGTACCATATGGAAATATTTGGGCAATGGTGAATCGGCCGGACCAACGAGATTTGAGCTTTCCCGAAAAGATTTTCAACCGAGAGTTAAAAAGTAAGACTTTGTCTCCAATATGGAACTCTCGGTTTTTGATCTTGGAGTCGTGAATGAGCTTAGTTCTTTCCTTATAGATCAAAGAATTTTCATAAGCCTCATTACGGAGTTCATTGAGCTCATTGAGTTGGATCTTGCGTAGGTCACTGGCTTTGTTTATATCAAAATTAGCCCACTTCAAGGCCCAATAAGCCTTGTGCTCCAACTCAATGGGGAGGTGGCACGCTTTCCCGTACACAAGACGATAAGGCGTACAACCGATCGGGGTCTTGTAAGCAGTACGGAAAGCCCACAAAGCATCATCAAGTTTATCAGCCCATGAGGCACGATGCTCTCCCACGGTTCTTTCCAGAATTCGCTTAAGTCCTCGGTTGGATATTTCAGCCTGGCCATTAGTTTGTGGGTGGTAGGCTGTGGAAAGACGATGATTTACACCGTATTTAGCCATGACTCTTGCGAATTGGTCATTGCAAAAATGAGTCCCACGATCACTAATAATGGCACGAGGCACACCGAATCTAGCGAAAAGAGCTTTCAAAAAGTTACAAACCACCCTTGCGTCATTAGTGGGTAAAGCTTTGGCTTCAACCCATTTGGAGACGTAGTCAACGGCTACAAGGATGTATTTGTTTCCTTTAGAAGAAGGGAATGGCCCCATAAAGTCGATACCCCAAACATCAAAGATTTCACACTCTTGAATGAAATTCTGAGGCATCTCGTCTTTATGTGTGATGTTCCCTTTTTTTAGCAAACATCACATCGTTTAACCATATCGTGAGCGTCACGATATATGGAGGGCCAATAAAATCCCGAATCAAACACTTTTTTGGCTGTGTAGTTGGGACCAAAGTGACCACCGGTGGGTCCTTTGTGGCAAGCATCAAGGATTTCTGACGCTGCCGGTCCATCAACACATCGGCGGATAATCAGGTCGGCACATTGTTTGAATAGGTAAGGGTCGTCCCAAAAGTAAGTCTTAATGTCGGTGAAAAACTTTTTCTTTTGTTGGGACGTCAACCCTTCCTTGAGGATTCCACCCGCCAAATAGTTTGCAAAGTCCGTAAACCATGGGGTTTCATTAGATTTCGAATTTATAGACATTAAGGTCTCCAAGGGAAAAGAATCATTGATTTCTTTGTTTGGATGATCCCCTTGGTAAGGATCCTCAAGTCTGCTGAGATGATCCGCGGCTAAATTTTTAGCTCCTTTTTTATCGCGAATTTCGATTTTAAATTACTGGAGCAGCAAAACCCAGCGAAGAAGTCTTGGTTTGGAATCTTGCTTTGTCAACAAGTACTTCAGCGCGGAATGATCGGTATACACAATTGTTGTAGAAAGGACAAGATAGGGCGGAATTTTTCAAAAGCATAGACAACAGCTAAAAGCTCTTTTTCGGTTGTCGTATAATGCAATTGTGCCCCCGTCATTGTCTTGCTAGCGTAATGGATTGGTTGGAAGTGTTTGTTCACTCTTTGTCCCAGAACCGCACCAATAGCAAAATCACTAGCATCACACATCAACTCAAAAGGCAGCTCCCAATTAGGGGTAACTAAGACGGGTGCCTTAGTAAGCTTATCCTTAAGCGAGTTGAAGGCTTCAAGACACTCTTTGGAAAAGATAAAAGGTGTATCTTTTTCCAAGAGGTGGGTCATCGGGTGAGCGATTTGAGAAAAATCTTTGATGAATCGACGGTAGAAGCCCGCATGACCCAGAAAACTTCTCACACCCTTCACGGTTGAAGGTGGAGGCAACTTGGCGATAACATCGACTTTAGCACGGTCTACTTCAAGACCGGCTTTGGAAATCTTGTGTCCCAGCACGATGCCTTCTTTTACCATAAAATGGCATTTTTCCCAATTCAGAACAAGGCGAGTGTCTTCGCACCGCTTAAGCATACGTTCCAAATTGGCAAGGCAAGAAGAGAAGAATCCCCAAAGACCGAGAAATCATCCATGAAGACTTCCATGGTTTGTTCAACCATGTCATGGAAGATAGCTAACATGCACCTTTGAAAAGTCCCGGGCGCATTACATAAGCCAAAGGGCATTCTTTTGTAAGCAAATGTGCCATAGGGACAAGTGAATGTTGTCTTCTCTTGATCTTGGGGATCGATGGGTATTTGGAAATAACCCGAGAAACCATCAAGAAAGCAGTAATATTCATTACCCGCTAAACGTTCAAGCATTTGGTCCATAAAAGGTAGAGGGAAATGATCCTTTCTCGTGGCATCATTGAGTTTGCGGTAGTCTATACAAACTCTCCACCAAGTAACGAGACGAGTGGAAATAAACTCGTTGTGTTCATTGGGAACAACGGTTATTCCGCCCTTCTTGGGCACACAATGGATTGGACTAACCCATGGTGAATCCGAAATAGGGTAAATCATACCCGCATCAAGAAGTTTTATAACCTCTGTTTTGATGACTTCATGGATTTTTGGATTCACCCTTCGTTGGCTTTGAATTGTGGGCTTAAAGTCGTCCTCCATGAGAATTTTGTGTGTGCAGAAGTGAGGATCAATTCCACGAATATCAGAAATCTTCCAAGCAATAGCCTTCTTATGATCTTTCAACACGGTGATAAGTCGGGCTTTTTCTTCTTCCTTTAGGTCCTTAACAATGATGACAGGCGACTTCTTTTCTTCTTCAAGGAACACGTACTCGAGATGAGGCGGCAACTCCTTAAGCTCTAAATCCGGAGGATTTTCAACGGGAGGCGTATTCGAAGTCGGAGTATCGATAACAATGACCGTGGGAGATGGAGGAGAAGGATTGTCTTCTTTGAGAAGGTTTTCAATGAGGCGGAGATCTTCATCCCAATTGGTAGTAGAATCGTCATTGTCTAAATTCACATCTCCCATGGTGGCTTCCAAATCTGTCCAAAGGAAATCACTTTCTCCAAATAGAGATAGTGATGAGTCGATAGAGGAAACGGTTTCAACATTGGGAAGAGAGGTAGGAATACTTTTACAAGCATCTTTGAAGTGTTCTTCACAAGCCTCATCAAGAACGTCAATACAATTAACACTCTCGTAAGAATAAGGTTGTTTAGAAAGCTTTCCCATGTTGAAGACTACTTTATCGTCACCCACTCTCATGATAAGCTCACCGGCTTCAACATCGATGAGAGTGCGACCGGTCCTCAAGAATGGACTACCAACAATTAGTGGCACACGGGGGTCCATCTCGTAGTCGACGACAACGAAATCAGCAGGGAAGGTGAATTTGTCGACTCCTACAATGACGTCTTCGGCTATCCCCACTGGATAAGCAACCATACGGTTGGCCAATTCCAAAGTCATTTTGGTGGGGACTAGCTCTGGGAGAGATAATTGCTTCCAAACGCTTAGAGGCATTAGATTAATACTGGCACCTAGATCAGCTAGGGCCATGCAATTCTCTACTCCCGGGAAATTGCAAGGGATAAGAAAACGACCCGGATCACCAAGCTTAGTTGGCAATTTCCTTAAGAGCACTGCAGAGCAATTCTCATTAAGTTGGGTGTTGGCAATATCGAGGAGCTTTTCCTTGTCGCTCAGAAGATCTTTAAACATTTTCGCATATTTGGGCATGTGAGCGAGAGCCTCAGCGAAGGAGATGTTAAAATTCAATTGTTTGAACATTTTAAGGAAGTTCGAAACCTGAATATCGTCCTTGCTTTGGAGCTTCTCTTTCCTCAACCTAGATGGATAAGGTATATTGGAAGAAGAGGAAGGCTTTGGAAGAATAGGATCACTCACATCCTTGGGTGGAGGAGGGGTAGAAGGAAGAGGTGGGGAAATTGGGGAAGGAGAAGGATGAGGAATAGGAGCAGGTGACTCGTTCTCCTTAGTCACAATCACCGGTGGAGGTATAGGAAGCTCGGGTTCCATGGTACCTTTACCACTGCGAGTAGTGATTGCTTTCATCTCCCCTCTTGGGTTCGCAACGGTGTTACTCGAAAGAGCAACCGAAGAAGAGGGTTGATTACCTTGGAAGAAACTAGCCATCATGTTTCGTAAATCATTAGTTTGGCTATCCAACGTGTTTCTCATATCGGCTCTCAAATCATTCCCTTGTTTGACCAAGTCTGCTTTCAGGTTGAGCACTTCTTTCTGAAGATTTCCCACTATCACATCGTTAGTCCTCATATAAGTTTCCACTTCTTGGTGAAGAGCGGTGGGTTGGTTGGGAGGAGCATTGTATGCAGGTGGTTGGTAAGCAGGTTGTTGGTAGACTTGGTTGTTACGTTGAGGTGGTTGTTGCTGCTTGTGAGGTGGGATGTATGGTTGTCGAGGTTGTTGTTGTTGTTGAGGAGGGCGATTGAGGTTTTGTTGTTGGTTTGGGTTGGTAGGAGGAAAGCCAGGTGGGGAAAGATAATTGTTGGAGCGGTAGCTAAGCAAGTTACGGTCACCTTGAGGTCTAGCTTGATAAGCAGGTTGAGGATAGGTGCCATATGCCGCATTCACATTCTCTGCAGGGTAGTCTTGGGTGGCGGTACAAGTTGTGTAAGAGTGAGGACCACCGCATATCTCACAAGGTTGGCTGACAGCATTAACTTGAGTGTTTTTGGCGTTGTTGCTGTTGTTGTTGCTGACAGTGTGGGTGACAAGCGATTCAAGAAGCGTAGTGATTTTGTCAAGTCGCTTGTCGCTGTCATTAGTGCTAGCACTAGCGACATTGGTCTGAACACTCTTGGTTTGCACACGAGATTTATTCTCAATGATGTCCCAAGCAGCATTGGAAGTCTTAGCCAAAAGATTACCCCCCGAGACACTGTTTAGTGAATCTTGGTCACTCATGCTTAAACCATTGTAAAAAGTATTGATTTGATGTACTTTGGTAAAACCATGTTGTGGGCATTTTATTAAAAGATCTTTAAAACAATCCCAAGATTCACTGAACGACTCATCGTACTTTTGTTCAAAATTTATGATTTCATTCCGCAAAGCGGTAGTACGAGAGGGTGGGAAAAAGTAATTGATGAACTTTGTTTCCAAATCCGTCCACGAGAGAATATTCTGTGGCGGTTCCTTTGCAAGCCAATGACGGGCTTGTCCCTCTAAAGAAAAGGGAAAAAGTTGTAACCTGATAACCTCTTGTGGAACACCATTGAACTTGACCGTGTTAGTGAGTTGCAAGAATCTCTTGATATGGTCATGTGGGTCATCAATGGTACGTCCCAAGAATGGTTGAGCGGATACCATCTGGATAAAGCCTGATTTTAGCTCGAAATTGTTGGCGGCAATTGGAGGTATGACAATTGGATCCGTGTTGCCATCGACATGAGCTTGCAGTAGTTCAATCATCGGGCGATTATCCGGAAGGTGCTCATTGTTGTTGTTATTGTTCATGTTGTTGAAAGGCGGGTTGTTGTTGTTATTATTATTGTTTGGAGGTGGTATGTTGTTGTTGTTTTGTACACCGGCCATGTCTAAGGTATCGAGAGGATCGGGCTCTTGATAAGACGTGGATCGAGTGCGCATACACCTGCAAAAGAACGAACAAAGAAAAACAAGGCAAAAATACTTTTGGTTTTTATGTTTTTTAATTTTTTTGTATTTTTGAAAATTTTATTTTTTAGGATTTTTTTTTTTTGAAAATTTTTGATGAAAAAGTAACGTTCACGGGAAACGGATCCCAAAATCCAAGTTCTCACAAAAAACTTTTGATCTTAACGAGAAGAGCCGGCAGCGGCGCCATTTGATACATGGTTTTTGTATGGTTCAGATTTATGTCTCTCAGTCCTCTCGAATTGATCTCGGCCTTAAGTGGAATGATTGTTCTTGGTTACTAAATAAAAGGGTTTGGTTTTCTAATCTAATAAAAAGTTTAAATGTACTAAAATGAAAATTTAAATCAAAAACAGTTACTTTAATGACAATTTATAAAGACTTGAATTAAAATTAAAATTAAAATTGAAAGTAAAATATGAAATAAAAATGGAGGAACAGAAACAGTAACAATTAATAATACTCAAAAGATGACTGATTCGGAAGAATAACCTTGATTCGGAACTTTGCTCATCCGGAACTTTTCACTTGGAAGATTGGTTTCATCCGGAACTTTTCTTAACATAAAATCATTCGGAAGATTTAGCTGCTCATCCGGAAGTTTTGCTTCATTCGGAACTTAGGTTCATCCGGAACTTTGGGCTGATTCGGAACTTTTTGGAAAGGAAACCTTCATTCGGAACTTTGGAAAATAAACATTCATCCGAAACTTTTTAATTCATTCGGAAGATTTAGGTTCGTTCGGAAGATTTACTCATCCGGAACATTTAGACTCATTCGGAACTTTTCACAAAGAAACTCATTCGGAAGATTTTAAAGGAAGTTTATTCGGAACTTTTTAAAGACACATTCATTCGGAACTTCTAACTTATTCGGAACTTTTGGAAATAACCTTCATCCGGAACTTTTGGCGTTCATCCGGAAGTCTGGGAACACAGATACAGTAATTTTACCCGAAGAACAAGGAAACCAATTTTTAATCCAAAAATCAAACTAAATACTCAAAAAGGGTTTACCAAATTAACCACAAATCATCTAATAACCATAAGTAACAAATCCCAACAGTAAAAACGCAAATCCAACAACTTTTTAAAGATGAAATCACTCAATTAAAAACTTAAGAACTTGCAAAGAAAAATGATGATGAACAAGATGAAATGGAAAGATTAAACAAGAACTTGTATTGATGATTGATGTTTTAACAAGATCAAACAAATATTAAAATTACAAGATTAGAAAAACAAAGATTAAAATCACCAATCACCCTAGTGGTGATGGTGATGAAACGAACTAGAAGGAGAAAAAGAAGGAGAGAAGAAAACTAAAAGCTAACTGGCTAAAATGTGTGAGGGTGGACTATTTATAGGCTTTTCTTTTGGTTGGTGAGTGGGCTTTCTCCCGTTCTTCTTGTCTTCTCGTCTTTTCAGAAAAGTTGACGTTTTCGATTCTGATTCGGGATTTGTCGTCGATTAAATTCAACTCGTCTTTTAATTTCTTCGTTTAATAGACTTGAGTTTCTTCGACTTTTATAAATCTTCCATCTTTGGTCCTTTTCTTCGATAAATCTTCGAATAGGCCCAGTGACTTCAAATCTTTTGCATCTCTTGGACAATAGACTTCATCTTGAGTCTTTTTCTTCGGTAAAACCCGTGCAATCCCATGTTTTCTCCATTATCCATCCGGTTGGCTCTGAAAACACAATAAACACAAAAACCACGCATAATTCCAAACAAATGATATTAAATACGTGTTTTGGTCTCGTTTTAGCCAGAATAAAGTGGTAAAAGGATGGGTGTTTACACACCTATCAGAGGAAGCTTCCTAAGCTCCTCCCTAATCTCCCTATATATAGATTAGGTAGTTTTCATTTCAAGTTGTTGGTGGCTTGACAACCCACACTTCCACCATTTTCATACCTTGTTATTTAATTTCTTGCACTTTAATTACTTGTTATGCACCTTTAATCCATTTAATTTTCAAGTAAGTTTTCATTTAATGTTCTTGAATCTTTACTTTTCTTGTTCAATCTCCTTCTACCTTTATTGTTTGATTTGTTCTTCATCTTCATTGTTCATGTTCTTGAGTTTTTTATGGTTTTGATCAAGTGGGTTTGGAATGATTTGGCCTTATTTGTTAGTTTTGATGATCTGTTTTGATTGATTATTGTTAGTAGATGCTTTGTGGTTGTTTTGGTTTAATCTTTTGGTTAATCTTGTTTAAATTTGGTTAAATTCGTGACATGTGGTTCTTTACTATTCTTCATGTTCTTATTGTTGCCCAGATTCCGAATCAACCGCTTTCTATGTTGTTCATGCGGAATATCTGAGTATTCCGAATAAAGCTCCTTCATCCGGAATATCTAGTATTCTGAATAAAGCTCCTTCATCCGGAATATCTAATATTCCGAATAAAGGACTTCATCCGGAATATCTTAGTATTCCGAATAAAGCTCCTTCATCCGGAATATCTAGTATTCCGAATAAAGCTCCTTCATCCGGAATATCTAATATTCCCGATAAAGGACTTCATCCGGAATATCTAATATTCCGAATAAAGGACTTCATCCGGAATATCTTAGTATTCCGAATAAAGGTCTTTATTCCGCATCAATCTCTTTTTCCCTTTTTATTCCGGATCAAACCTTATTCCGGATGAGCTGTTTATTCCGGATAAGCAATTATTCCGGATGAACATGTTTATTCCGGATGAAGGATTTATTCCGAATGAGTTTTTTAGTTTTTATTTTTAAGCTTTGTTTTTCCCGCCTTTTTCTTTATTTTCACTTTTACTTGATTTCCTTTTAGTTTAAGTTTAAGTTTGGGTTATTTACCTTTATAGCTTTTAATTTCTCGCCATTTACTTTTCGCCAAGTTTTAATCTTTCTTTGTTTCTTCTTTTACCGTCTTTACTTTATTTTAATTGTTTCAAGTCTTTATTTTCCGTTAGTTTTAGACAACGACCATTCCCTTTTTATTCTACCAAGAACAATTGAGTCGCACAATTAACCAGAGATCAATTCGAAGAGATTCCGAGAAACGAACTTTCAACGAGTAAAATCTCTACATTAGCAAGTCCTAATACTTACACAATTCCTTATTTTTTCATGATATAACTCATATTCTGACACTTTAGCAAAACTTCTACCATGAACAATGGAAACGGTAGGGACCAGAACCAGAGAGGTTCGCAGCCTAGCCGTCCAGCTATCACTGGTATTCCATCTTACGATTTTCCGCTTTGTCTTTTGTACCCAACTATCATCTCTTACGTAAAATGTTTTATCAGGTTCTCAGACAGCCAGAGCACCTGTTGGAGGATACACTCATCCTCTTTGCTCTACTTGCCATCGTAGGCACCCAGGACCATGTCGCTGTAATACTGATGCGTGCTTCAAGTGTGGTCTTCCTGGCCATATTATGAAGGATTGCCGTAAGGGCGAGATGGAGGGTACATCGGGACATGCTGACACCAAGCCGCCTCCTACTACCGGGCGTGTCTACACGACATCTCGAGACCAGGCCAACAAGTCTACAGGTACCATCACTGGAATCTTGTATATGTATGGTCAAGCTGCATGCGTTCTTTTCGATACGGGTGCTACTCACTCGGTTATTTCTACTGCTTATGCTAAGAACATTAGGATGCCTCCCTTGCCACTAGAAAATAGGCTTACTATTTCCACGCCTTTGAGGGGCTCTGTATTAATCACCCATGTATACAAGAGTCTTCCCCTAGAATTTGATGATAAGGTTCGACCTGTTGACGCACTTTCGCTGGACATGAATGACTTCGACATGATTTTGGGCATGGATTGGCTATCCAAGCATCAGGCTACCATAGACTGCCATTCATATCGAGTTATCGTCGGTGATGTTAATGCACCAGAGTACATTCATAATGGGTTCATACCCGGACGGTCTGTACAAGTCATATCTACCCTGTAAGCGCGTACACTACTGTCACATGGCTGCGAGGGTTATCTAGCTACGGTTCACGACATGGATGCTGAATCCCCATCAATTCAGGATCAACCTAGAGTTTCAGAATTCCAAGATGTTTTTCCAGCAGAACTTCCGGGCATACCACCTGCACGGGAAGTGGAATTCAGTATCGAGCTGGTTCCAGGAGCTGAACCAATCTCCAAGGCTCCTTATCGCATGGCTCCCATAGAGCTAAAGGAGCTGAAGGATCAACTGCAAGAACTTCTTGAACGAGGTTTCATTCGACCGAGCGCATCTCCATGGGGCGCACCGGTCTTGTTTGTTAAGAAGAAGGACGGCAGTATGCGTCTTTGTATAAACTATAGCAAGCTCAACAAGATTACCATTCGGAATAGATATCCACTGCCACGCACTGACGATCTGTTTGACCAACTCCAAAGGGCCAAACACTTCTCCAAGATTGATCTTAGGTCAGGCTATCATCAGCTACGGGTCAAGGAGCAGGACATCGCTAAGACTCCCTTTCGTACCCGTTATGGCTACTACGAGTTTGTAGTTATGCCATTTGGCCTGACAAATGCTCCAGCGGTGTTCGTGGATTTGATGAACAGAATCTTCCATGAATTTCTGGACAAGTTTGTCATTGTCTTCATCGATGACATCCTGATTTTTTCAAAGTCCAAGGAGGAACACGAAGACCATCTTCGTACAGTACTACAGATTATTCACCAGAAGCAGCTGTATGCTAAATTATCCAAGTGTGAGTTCTGGTTAGACAAGGTGGCATTCTTAGGTCACATTGTATCAGCAGAAGGAATCATTATGGATCCAGCAAAGGTTGAGGCCATTGCTAAGTGGCCAAGGCCGACATCAGCGACGGAAGTCCGCAGTTTCTTAGGCTTAGCTGGCTATTACCGTAGGTTCGTGGAGAACTTCTCCCGCCTAGCACTACTATTGACCAAACTGATGCGGAAAGGGGAGAAATTCGTCTGGACTGAAGATCGAGAGAAGAGATTTGAAGACCTAAAGCAGAAGCTAGTATCTGCACCTATTCTTAATCTAACATCTGGTACGGGTGGATTTCAAATCTACAGCGATGCATCGAGGAAGGGACTTGGCTGTGTTCTCATGCAACATGTGAAAGTGATCGCGTACGCTTCACAGCAGCTTAAACCTTATGAAGAAAATTACCCCACGCATGACGTGGAACTTGCTGTAGTCGTGTTTGCATTGAAGATATGAAGGCACTACTTATATGGAGAATAATGTGACATATTCACGGACCACAAGAGATTGAAGTATATCTTCACTCAGCGTGAATTGAACATGAGGCAGAGGAGATGGTTAGAGCTGTTGAAGGATTATGACATTAATCTACAGTATCATCCCGGAAAGGCAAACGTAGTAGCAGATGCTCTTAGCAGGAAGTCCGGAATGATCAACATCATTAAAATCGAAGAGGAAATCATCAGAGACTTGGAGCGAATAGACATCGAGATCATGGTACGTGGACAGCACGGTTACTGGGCAAATCTTAGAATAGAACCCGAGTTACTCTCTAAGATCAAGGAAGCTCAGAAGGATGACGGAGAAATCTGGGCGATAGTACAGAATTTGGAGAAGCAGACAGAATTCAGAGTAGATGCAGATGGTATCGTATGGCGGGGCACGAGACTTTGTGTTCTTGATGACGAAGAACTCCGGGAAGCTTTGTTAGCTGAAGCTCATAGCTCCCCATTCTCTATACATCCTGGTTCGACTAAGATGTACCACGACATCAAGCGATACTTTTGGTGGAGTGGTATGAAGCAGGATGTGGCCACTTACGTCTCCAAATGTCTTACCTGCCAGCAGGTTAAGATCGAGCATCAGCGATCTGGCGGTCTCCTTCAACCGTTAGATATCCCAGAGTGGAAGTGGGACAAAATCACCATGGATTTTGTTACCGGTCTTCCGCCTACCAAGAGGAAGCACGATGCAATTTGGGTTAGCGTAGATCGACTTACCAAATCAGCTCATTTCTTACTGATCTGCAAGGAAGATTGGGTAAGTAAACTCGCAGATACGTACATAAGAGAGATCATGAGACTCCACGGTGCACCATCCAGCATCGTCTCAGACAGAGATCCTCGATTCACTTCGCGCTTTTAGAAAAGTCTGCAGAAAGATTGGGGTACACAACTTAAGCTTAGCACGGCTTTTCATCCTCAAACGGACAGACAGTCGGAGCGAACCATTCAGACATTGGAAGATATGTTGAGGTCATGTGCGTTGGAATGGACGGGTGATTGGGACGATTACATCTGTTTGGTGGAATTTGCATACAACAACAGTTGGCAGGCAAGTATTAAGTGTGCTCCATTTGAGATGTTGTATGGCAGAAAGTGTCGCGCCCCAATCTGCTGGGATCAGGTTGGTGAGTGAACACTTGAGGGACCGGAAATCATAGAGATGACCAATGAGAAGATCGCAGTAGCTAAGCAGAAAATTCAGGAAGCACGGTCACGTCAGAAGAGTTACGCCGATAAGCATCGTAGGAACATACACTTTAACGTAGGAGATCATGTCTTCCTTAAGGTTTCGCCGGCACGTGGTGTTAGACGCTTCGAGATTAAAGGGAAGCTCAGTCCTCATTTCATCGGACTGTTTGATATCATTGAACGAGTCGGTGAAGTATCTTACCGATTGGCGTTACCTCTGCAGCTTTCGCATGTGCACAATGTGTTTCATGTGTCCTTACTCAGAGGGTACCAGTATCATCTGTAGAAATGCTAAATAAGATCCGATGGTCTAACATAGTGGTATATGGTGTTGGAAGCCATTGATGAACTTAGAGAGAGAGAGTGGTGTGTGAAAGAAAGAAAATGAATTAAAAGTAAAAATGATACACAAGCAACACCCCTCCTTGGAAGCTAAGGAGGGGTATATATAGTCACACACGTACCTTAAACTATACATTGAACCTAGTCTAGTCTAAGCGTTTGTGACTATGATAACAAACGGGAATTCTTAAATGTCGTCACATAAAGTGAGTTTCCAACAATCTTCCCCCATGGGACGACGTGTAGAATTCCTTACAATATTCTTCCTAACAAGTACAAAATGATTAAGAACAACAGCTTTCTTGAAGCATCCAATGCTGATGAAGTCTTCTGAGGCCTTCGTCTTCAAAACGACTCATCTTTAAAGTAACTTGTAGAAGAAATACTGTAACGGCACGAGCTAAGTAACCCATACACTTCTGGTTAAGGAGAAGCTTCTGAATTAGCTTCCCCTAATTCATGCCACGTAAACTTGATGTAGAAGCTTTAAATAGCTTCCCCCTAAACCGACAATCCTCGTAAGCAACTTCAAAGCTTTCAATAAAGCTTAGAATGATTAAGTGCACAGCGGAATCTAACAAGCAAATCCCATCATATAACATGATAATGTTGCTAAGAGGGATTGAAAGTTTGGGGCACACCAAGTAGATCAACAACTTTTCATCTCACGCTTGAATAATTCTTCTGAATTTTTCTTCCCCCTGAGAGTTCAAGTGATGCATACCAGAAAGAATCAAGACACTTCTTCCCCCACATAGTTGAAGAAGGTAAATCAATCCCAATTATGAAGCTCAAATACTGAAGTGGACACTTTATCCCATTCATGAAGCTGACATCGTAACACCAGATCAATTAAGTCCCGGAAATGCACATGTCTTCTTTCGGAGATGCACCAGAGTCAATTAAGTCCCGGGAATGCATATAGGATAATGATGATGTTTAATTTCAACAATCAAACAATTAAACCTCGAATCAGTAGTGTACCGTTTGGATATTGATAACGACACGAGTTAAAACACTGATTTTCTCTGCGGCTATGACAAATGTCATCCCGGAATATCTTCAAATCAAAAGAAGGTATGAAGTTCATCACGTGTACTCGTTGTGCGTTCAATGTGTCTTCTTCTTCCCCCTTGATGGTTTCGAAACTCGGAACCATCAATAAATTATACGCACATGAACCTGAAATCTCGTGAGAATAATAAATAAGCTGAATTATATATTTTGTGAGAATCAGCTGTTGATCGAAAATCTCTTCTCATAAACTCTCCATGGCCACCTTTACCATCCCACGTGAAAGCAATTTGAAGTGACCACTGAAAGAATGAACCAGATACATCAAACGTGAAGCTGAATAAAAATCCTTCGATCTTGTGACTTAAGCTTGCACTATTGTTGAATGAAGAACGGTGGAGAAATCTCTAAGTACTCAATGCATCACTGAAGAAGTCTATAAGCACAACACCTCTTGAAATTATCCACGTCGACTAAGCGCGTGACACTGAGTACAACAATGTAACCCCTTTAAGTGATAGTTGTCCGAGTCATCAACCATCCACCCCGAACCCGGAAACCAGATAACCAAGTCTTCATTCTAAGATTAAGCACGAACAAGTTATCTATTAAAAGATAAAATAAATACACGCCTTCGAAAAATCCGTCTTCAACGTCACGTAATTAATACCCGATCAAACAAAATCTGTAGTTACTAAAAAAATCGCCCATTTTTTCTTGGTTTCGTCAAAATAAATTTTGTCACGATGTCTCGTCACTTTGTCACGTCACGATGTCACAGTTAAATCCCGACAATATTGACAAAATTTTATTCAAAATAATTAATTTTGAAATAAAAATTCGTTTATATTGTGTGTTTAAAAACATACGGCCCAAATACAATTAGCCCAGTCCAATCTTTCAGAATGGAGCCCTTGTTTAAATGGCAATACCCGGCCCATCAATTGTCCATAACCTGGTCCATCACATTGGGATAAAACACTCACAACTTGCTAAATCCACTCACAGTAAACATAACCCTAAATCCTCACACCTCGTTTCATCCACCACCAAACCAAACTCCCATCTTCACCCATCTCGTTTTCTCCGCCCCTCACAAATCCTTCTCATCCATCTCGTTCCTTCATCTCTCAAAGGAATCAAACAATTAAACCCCTAACAATCAATTGAATCAATCTCATCTGATCATATACAACCCATAGTCCGAGTTGAAGATTGTCAAGACATCAAGATCCATAAAAGGGTCTCGGGTAGGTGTTTCTGTTTGATTTGTTTTCATGTTTAAACCCGAATCAATAAGTTGATTATAACAAAACATGTTATAAATCTATCATTGATTTCAAAAATTAAAGAAAGATGTGACGTGAAATCGATTTAAGTGAAAGATGATGACATGCATGTTATTGATCTTAATTAAAATCGAATAACAAACAGTGTTTCAAAAGACTTCACAGATCCATGATGAAAACAGGTTTCGAGGAATAGATCTTTTAGAGATCCTTGAATTGAAAAACTAAACTGAGATCTATTACTGTTTTTGTTTGTTTTAGTGTTCGAGTCTTGATGTATAGAGGGAAATAGGTGACGATGGGTTAGGATAGTTATGGTGTTGTGGAGGTAAAAGGTTGGCAGTTGGAATGGTACGTGCATTAGTCACCTGAGTCAACTTAGTGAGTTAACTGGGTCAACTCGGTAATTACCGAGTTGACTCGGTTCTGATGGTTTCAGTTTTGGGTCACATTTTTGGTTCACAAGATTTTAAAACACATGGTCCATCGGAATGTCAAAAAAAAACAATCCCATCGGAATAATTGTCAAAATAATCCATCGGAATGTTTTTATTTTTGAGTCAAAATATCGTTTAAGTCACCATCGGAATGATTTAATCTGAATCCCCATCTGAATCCCAATCTGAATGTTCAATCTGAATGACCATCGGAAAGACCGATCGGAATGACCAAATAAATAGTCTAATCGGAATGTCCTACTCGGAATCCCCATCTGAATCCCAATCTGAATGTTCAATCTGAAAAGGGTTTTGAAGAAACCGAAAATGGTGGATCTACAAACTTGTCCTTTTTCCAATGAAAATAGGTCTGTTAGATGCAAGGAAAAAATTGTAAAAAAATGGACAAGTGTTTGATTAAACCAAGAATAAACACTGATGTGGACCCAGATATAACTCTGATTTTATAAAACCAGTGAGACAATGAAAACCAATAACAAAGATTGAGACTGTTTGGACACCAATAAGACGTGACAAAAAATTTGAAAAATCAGACCAAAAAATGATATAACGAGACACAAAGAAAAAATTAGACCACCAAATCGAATATACGAACACGATCCAAGGATAGAACCGAGGCTCTGATGCCAAATGTAGAAATGCTAAGTAATATCCGGTGGTCTAACATGGTGGTATATGGTGGTGGAAGCCATTGATGAACTTAGAGAGAGAGAGTGGTTGTGTGAAAGAAAGAAAATGAATTAAAAGTGAAAATGATACACAAGCAACACCCCTCCTTGGAAGCTAAGGAGGGGTATATATAGTCACACACGTACCTTAAACTATACATTGAACCTAGTCTAGTCTAAGCGTGTGTGACTATGATAACTAACGGGAATTCTTAAATGTCGTCACATAAAGTGAGTTTCCAACATCATCCCCTTCACATGGTTCAGTATCCACTGGAACAGATACGTGAAGATCTTACTTTTATGGAGGGATCATACCGAGCGGGAAGCCACATGGTTCAGTATCCACTGGAACAGATACGTGAAGATCTTACTTTTATGGAGGGATCATACGTACTAGATTAAAACTTTCCTAATATAGCATGATTACGATTACGTGTTAGGATTTTACGTATTACGTACGTGTTAGAACACGATAAGTATTTACTACGCACGAGCACGTAATAATTATTTGACAATAATTAATCACGAACATGCGATCATGACATCATGAACGTAATTAAAACACGAACTGCTATTAATTACGTGTATATATATATTTATTACGAGCGTAATTAAATATATTAGATCACGATATTTACATAACGAGAACACTTAAAACGCGAACACAAATAATCACGAACGTATAACTTAACATCGAGACACGAAAAAAGGTACGGGTACCCCAAGTGGGGCCCCCTACCCGCGGCTACAAGGACAAATGGGCCAAGCCCATTTGTAAATTTTACTAAAAGGGTTAAATATTTTTTACACTACTCATTTTTAGTTTTACAGAAGATTTTAGAAAAAACCTAAAACCCTCCTCTCTCTTCTCTTTTTGGCCGCCACCCTAAGAACACCACAAGGAGGTGGTTGTTGATCTTGGATCCTGGAATATTAGTTGGTGATCGTGTTTGTTCTTCGTCCTTTTGATCCACGAATTCGGTAAATCCTTTTTAAACTTTTTCTTTTGATTTGATCTTTTAATAAATCAAGAACATGTTATGTTTTTTACAAAAACCTAATAAATAAACATGGATCTAACATGAATTAAGGTTTAATTAAATCAAAAGTATGGTTTTAAGGGGTGTTTGTTTTAGCCGCGGCCTACACCGAACCCAAGGGGGTTTCGGGTTTGGCCATCCGACCACCACCAAGACCATATGGTCTCGGTTGGTGGGTGTGGGTCCCACGGCAGCATCAAGACACGGGGTACCCCGATTGGTTCGGGGTACGGTGTCGATTTCATGTCCGGTTCATGATGTTTAGTCTAGATCCGGTTCATGGTGTATGTTTAGTTTTTATGTTTTATGATCTTATGTTAAAAATTAAATTAATAAAATGACATGATTAATTTAATAACATGACTTAGGTTATCTTAATTATTAATAATCATGAAATTAATTAACCTAAGTATTTTTATATTTTAGACTTATAATTAATTAATTATTTAAAAACCATGATTATAATTAATTAATTAACATGACTTAGGTTATATTATTAATAAATAATAATACATGTTTTAACCTAAGTATTTAACTTTATTTAATTAAAACATCATATACTTTAATTAAATATTTTAACCTATAGTTTAATTTAATTACATGAAATAATTATTAAACTATACATTATATCATATGACTTAGAAAATAATCATGAAAACACTTAGGCTTATATACTTAGCTTATTTAACCAGCTTATTTCTAATTATGGAAACTTTCTATTTTTAGAAACTTAATTAAATAAGGCAGCTAATCTATTTATGGAAACCTTCTATTTTTAGAAACTTATTTATTTCAGGCAGCTAATCTATTTATGGAAACTTATTTAATTAAGGCAGCTGATCTATTTATGGAAACTTTCTATTTTTAGAAACTTATCTATTTTAAGCAGTAAATCTATTTTTGGAAACTTTCTATTTTTGGAAACTTTCTATTTTTGGTAACTTTCTATTTTTGGAAACTTTCTATTTTTGGAAACTTTCTATTTTAGGAAACCTGCTATTTTTGGAAAGTTACTTATTATTACACAGTAAGTATAATAACACATGAAATACCAGAAATACTTAATCAGATTAAACAGAATATAAGATAAACACGGTTTAAGGCTTAAAAACAGTAAAACATGGTAAGAACACATAAAATAAGCTAAGACATGACATAAAACCAGCTACGTATTTAGTAAGAAGATACTTATTCATGTATGTATTTATGTAGCACTAGTGGTACGGAAGTAGGATTCCTCTCAGTTCATCTTCTTCGTTCACTGGACATAAGGTACGGATTCCCGTCCTTTCAGTATGGACATTCTTTCCTTATTAGGATTCCCCGTATGCAGCCAAATGTTTTCCCGTAGTGTAAGTTACGTGTTTGATTGCTTATGTTTAATTAAGATTACCTATAGCCATATACATGCATGACCAGTTTCACCTAGTTATGGAGGTACCATAACCATAACATTAGAGGCACTGATGTTATGACTTCACCACGGCGGAGTGATTGCTCGTGGCGTCCCTTCAGCTTTTGGCCATATTATTATATTTATCATGTGGGGCGTATGGGGGCATCCTAGTTACATGTTTTTAGTCAGGATTTCATGGTGAATGTGGTGTGTGCCTTGCATCCTTCACAAGGAGCTAATCCCTCCTACCCAAAAACCAGTATATTAAATTAGAGGCAGCCTCTCTAATTTGCATGATAAGGTCACCCCTCCAAGTATTCATGCACGGTGGATTTTCATGACCTATATTGGCTAATGGTAAAATATGACAAACAGTTTTTATAAGATAAACATAAGACTTTCAAACTATAAAACCAGTTTTATCAAGACTTAACCAGGTTACTCGGGACTTAGTATTCTTCCACTGTTATATGTTATATGCTTATCCTATTCATGCTTTATTGTACATCCGTGCACTGAGCGTATTTGCTCAGCCGTTTTCCTTTTCTATGTTCCCAAAACGGCAGGTAGTCAGGGACGCTCGTAGACACTAAGAGTACGTGCATATGGACTGGAAGCTTTCTAGCCTTCTTTACTTTATGCATTTCCTTTCTTATGATACATTTGCTATGGACATTGTTTAGTCCTTTCCTTTACTATACTTATGTTTGTGTGTGATGAGCTTTACTTTTGGACTACCGATGTTTGATTCCGGTATTTTTCTTTTATGGTCAAGTAATGTTTAGACATTTTTCCTTGCATGCTTTGATGACACGCCATAATTGCATGTGACATTTCCATTATCAAAATGGGGTGTTACAGTTCATGGATCTGATGAATAGAATCTTCCATGAATTTCTGTACAAGTTCGTCATTGTCTTCATCGATGACATCCTTATTTTCTCTAAGTCCAAGGAGGAACACGAAGACCATCTTCGTACAGTACTACAGATTCTTTGCCAGAAGCAGCTGTATGCTAAATTCTCCAAGTGTGAGTTCTGGTTAGACAAGGTGGCATTCTTAGGTCACATTGTATCAGTAGAAGGAATCACGATGGATCCAGCGAAGGTTGAGGCTATTACTAAGTGGCCGAGGCCGACATCAGCGACTGAAGTCTGCAGTTTCCAAGGCTTAGCTGGCTATTACCGTAGGTTCATGGAGAACTTTTCCCGCCTAGCACTACCATTGACCAAACTGATGCGGAAAGGGGAGAAATTCGTCTGGACTAAAGAACGAGAGAAGAGCTTTGAAGACCTGAAGTAGAAGTTAGTATCTGCACCTATTCTTACTCTCCCATCTGGTACGGGTGGATTTCAAATCTACAGTGATGCATCGGGGAAGGGACTTGGTTGTGTTCTCATGCAACATGGGAAAGTGATCACGTACGTGATTGTGGTAAAATACGACTCTTGTTTAGGAAAACAAAAGAACGTATATGAGCGGTAAGTATCGAGTGATGATTTTAGGAAAAATCAACACAAATGACCCAATCACTTAAAAAGAGAGAAAGTTCGTTTCCCAAGGAGGTATATGTGTGTGAATTAACTTGTAGTTATTTGAGATTAATATTGAGAAGAATGGGGATGAGAGGATGAAAAGACGGATACGTTAAAATTAAACTACGACGAAAAAGACGTAAACGTAAAGCCGTGAAAAACTACTCAAATTAAAAATTATTATACTAAGACCAAAAACAAAATCAATAATAAAAAAAAGACTAAAAAGAAGTCTAAAATAATATAAATAAAGATAAAAATCCAACAAAGATATTTTAAAGCCTTTTATTAATTAAATATTTAATTTTAAATGCTAATTAAAGCCCTAAAATTAAATATAACTAATTCAAATGTCTAAAATATGATTTTATTGAATAATCACTTAACTTATATTATTAGAAGACTAAAAAGTAATTTTCTAAAAATTAAAAGCCATTAAAAGTATTTTTAAAACTCTAAAAATGATTAAAAATGATTAAAACCTAATTAAACTTAAAATAATTATAAAAATAAATCTAAAAGCTATAAAAATATTCTAAAAATGGAAATAGTCCTAATTAATGATAAAGAACCTAAGAAAAATGAAAAAGAAAGAAAAATAAAATTTTGATTTTTTTAATAATAAAATAATATTAAAATAATGCTAAAAATAAAAAAAGTCTTCAAATAAATTCTGAAACATTCTCAAAAATCCTAAATATTCTAACTAAGAAGAAAATGTAAATTAAAGTTTCTAAAACCTCTTAATTAATTTTATATTAATTTTTAAAGTTTCTTAAAAATCCTAAAATCTTATAAAATTAAAAATAAGCCAAAATGAAAACCTAATAAGCTGTAAACCTCAAAATATTATTTTAAAAGCTAAAAATTATTTTTCCTAAAAATAAAAACTCTTTTTTCTATTTTTTAACGATTTTATAAAACGGATAATAAAGAAAAATGCAAAGAAAATAATTAAATAAAAGGAAAAATATAAAAATTAGCTAGAAAAGTCACAAATCCTATAAAGGTCCTAGGAAAAATGAAAATAAGTAAAAACGTTAAACCAATAAGCTCAAATGAGCTTATTTGCTCACGGCTTTTTATTTAAGCTAGAAATGAAAAACGTGTTAAATAACACTTGAAAACAAACTCTAACGAAAAAAGGCTATCTAGATTAACGGTAGAACTCCTACTCCTCCAACGAGAGGTCTGGGGTTCGAGTCCAGTTATGGGTATGCCTTTTTGCTTTTATTTTCTTTTTTTATTTTTTCTTTTCCAAACCAATCTATGACCTTGTTAAACTAGAAACTCAATTCAAACTTCCTTTTTTTACCAAAGATTGATCCAAGTTATGATCAAAAAACGTGGCCTGGTTCTATAAGTTTCTGATGAACAATGGTGAGTGCACACTTGAGCACTCTTGGAACCAAGAGGGGCTTGGTTGTGGCTTACTTGGTGGATGTATTGTGGACAAAAGGCACCCTTGTGCTTATTGAAGCACAAGGAGTCAATCAACAAGCAAATACTAGCACTCTTAGCACAAAATAATCAACAAACCAAGCACATAGGGCAATTTCAAGTTGCTGATCTAAAGTGACAAGGTCTGGGGACTTTGTGGCTTATATCTTGCACACTAGTGAGATTCAAGTGACCAAATTATGCACACAAACTCACAACTTGACATACAAACCAAATCAAACCCTGAATCACCCTAACACTTACAGATTTCACAAAATCAATCACCAAAAATGAATAAAAACAGGCAGAAAGATGATATGCAGGTTTCTACCTATGATTTTCACTTTTCAAGCACACAAACTACTCAAAACTTGTTCCAAACTCACTACTAACTAACTAGCAACCTTAATCAATCTTTTTCTACCTAGCTAACACCTTTTTAAACACAAGATTAAATCAAATACCCTGCTAAAACCTGTTTCCAAACACCCTTTTAAAATTCTCTAAGCAACTTTTAACACACCAAAACACTTAAAAACCTAATCAAATTGTTTCCCTTAGCATCTAGCATGCATATGACACCACATAAACACAAATCAAGCAGCTATAACACACATAATCAAACAATCATGCATATCACTTTTCTGAAATTTCAAAAAGGGGAAAAATGTTTTTACCTCAGGACCCTACATCCAGGGCCCTAGTGGATGTATAATCCACCTCCTTACCAACTGGGGTTGGTGCAGATCCTTGGATCAACAACCTTTCACCTGTTTAAGACAAATCAAAGGAAAAGAACAAATACAAGTAGTAATATATATTTCTGATTCACTTTTCTTTCTTCTTAAAACCTTCCAAAAACTTTTCAAACCTTCTTAATATGTTTTCAAAACACTAAGTAACCAATCACATCAAACTTCTTAACAACAAAACCTGAAACAGATTATACCAAATAATCTCAAATTTCAGAAACCTTTAACTAAATTTTGAAAAACAAAATCAGTTAACCAAATGACAAATGGAACTCAGAATCAAGCTTCACACTACACACAACTTTTAAAAACAATAAAAAGGGATTACACTTGATTAAATCAAAAACCAAACTTTTATTTTTTAAAAAAGGAATTACAAGGAAAAGCTTGAAACTAGAACAAAGGGTCATCACAGGTTGATGCCTCTATTTATACTAGTCTAATGAACATTCTAGGCTCTTAAAATCAAAACCCTAATCACTACAAAATCCCAACTTTGCCCTTGACGATTTTGAGTAGTGAGCTGTCCAAACTTGATCTCCTTCGTTCATTTTGGCGTTGTGAGTAAGCAATGCATCTCCACTGTTGATATTGGACACGTCATAAGACTTGGGGACCAAGGCGTGTTCTTATTGGCTGAGAGGAGAATTGGGGGTAGGGTCCACACGGCGTGGGATTGGGGTTTTTGTGCGTGGGATGGGTTTCAGTGGGTGTGAATCAAGTGTGTGCAAGATTAATTGCATTTTACCCTTGTTTAAGTTGAGGTAATTTCTGGGTGGGGTGAAAGTGAACAGTAACTCCTTTAGATCCGTTTTTGGGGGAACAGGTAGTGTTAGGCGCGTTTTTATTTGAATGTTTGAAAGTATGCAACTTCAGCCCTTGTCTTTTGGAAATTGTGGCAATTAAAGTCTTTCAGCCCTAAAACCCGATTTGCTTTGTTAATATCTTTCACCACTTTACACATTTGGCACCAAACTTCACACAAAGGTTATCAAGGAGTATTTTTGCCATTTTGAGTAATTTCAAGGGCTGATCTTGGACTATCTTGATCTTCAAAGGTCTTCTTTGCTTCTTAATCTTCATGAGGGACCATAAATGACAAATTGATTTTGTTGAGGGACCAATCTTGTCATTTCTTCAAAGTTGAAGGACCTTTTTGCAATTTTGACAAACTTAAGGGACCAAACTTGTAATTATTAATATACAAGGGTTTTAAGTGTCATTTCTTCAATAAATAAGGATCAATCTTGTTTGTCTTCAAGTCTTCAAGGGTATTTTGTTGAATATTACATGATTAGGGCCCGGTTCTTTGTACGGCTTCGTTTCTCGTGTTCGTTTTTCCTTGTATCTTGTGATCTTTTGTCTTTTTCACGATATCCATACCTAAAATACACAAGTAAACAAACACAAGCATATATATGGTATTTTATGACATTTTTATGCATTTAAAGCTCGAAAAGAACGATGAGATCATGTATAAATGCCATCTCATCACTCCCCCATACTAAGCCATTGCCGTGCCCTCACGCAATGCTAGAATAAAGTATCTAAGCATCACCAAAGTTCAATTTTATTAACCTTTATTGAAGAGTAAAAGACTTGCAACATACTACGAGAATGTGTAAAGACATAACTTATGATTTTCATCACCAAAAGGTGACTTTTAGGGTCAAAGAATAGAAACAAGTTAATGTCCCTTAGAGTAAACTTCGTCATCCTTGATTGTCATACATTCCATGCTAAGTGCAAAAACAAGATCATTGTTGGTACAAGTCACAATGCTAACACTACTCATACGTTCAAATTGTGTAATACTTTTTCTCCCCGCAATCCTAGTTATTATAAAAGGAAATGGGTTACTAGCATTTTTTATCTATTTGTCATGGATCACAAGTGATACATATTGACTTATTTGAGTAGTTATTAGTCCGAAAGCAAAGTAGCACGATTTGATTAATAGTTAGCCGAAGGACAAAATCTTTTAAAACGGCTTCTCGTGTATCTCCTTAAGTTCATATCTTGGCATAACTCGTTTCACGATTTGAGACCTTTCTCGGACCGATATTTGGCATGTACTTCATACTTCAAATCTTGGGAAGACGTTCTTGAAATAATGGTCTTCTCTTCATATTTTGGAATTTCTTCACTTGACGTTTTTGAGAGATTCTTCATATAGGACCACGACTTCATCATTTTTCTTCAATCTTTACTTTGGATTTTGATATACAACGATCCGCCTCCTTTTCGGACTTGGATATATTTATCCTCATACCTTGTTAGGGTCTTTTTGGATAGACTTTCTCCATTCTTTAGGGGAGTAATTGCTTCTCGTCGTGTGTCTCGATCCTTCATATTGATTTTGGAATAATGATACTTCACATCATCTTTGGATCTTTAGCAAAAATAGAGCTCCTCATGCCTTGTTAGGGCCTTTTTGGATAATCGCCAATCTTCGCGTCCCGCTTCAATAAGTTATGCCTTGGCTATGAACTCTATTCAACCCCGAGCAACTTTTAAACGATCTTGCGCTAGAGGCTAAGTAACCTTTCAAATCGTATGACCTTTCTTATTGCAATTATGATTTATTCCTAATGCATTGATCTTATGGGAAGAAAAAGCCACAATTAAAAACATATGAGTTTTTGAAAGAACACTTTCATGTTCTACGTTTAGCATGATCACTTGTCTAACTCTATCATTTCTCGTTCTTCACTATATAAAGACCTCTAATTAAAGAGACTCGTGAATACTTAGCCATGCAAGTCAAAATTAAGCCAAATTTGGATTAGCTTTCATTAAGACTATATCAAATCAAAGTTTTGGGTTTTCAAGCCACCTATAGGATCTTGCACTTTCTTGGACTTTTTCAAGTTTAGAGAATGCGTTTTAAAGTTCCCTTGATAAGTGACTTTCTAGAATCAATTATAGGAACTTGCGAAAAGTTCTTGTTCTTAACCCGAATGAATTAAGACTTTCGCGTTTTAAAGCTCCCTATATAAAAGTCTAGCAAAACTTGAATTGAGCGGGTTAAGGAATGTAAATGGCTCCAAATGCCCATCAAGTCAAAAATTAACTCTTATTCTACCCAACGGAAAATATACATTCGTGTCTTAAAAACACTTATGAAAACTAAGAAAAATTTTAAAATTTGGCCATTTTTAGCCTTATTAGCAAAACAAAACATTGAAAGTTGGAAAACGTGAGGGCGTAGCAAAGCAAGTATCTATTCACCCCCCATACTAAAAGTAAACATTGTCCTCAATGTTTCGAGTCTAAAGGTGGAGCACCCCCATACTAGAGACGAAGAATCGAATGCTTAGGATCTAGCATGGAAAGGGTGATCAACAATATATCTAAAGCCATTTATTAATTATGCTAAAAGATAATTGTTAGAACAATAAAGGATATGTCATGGATTCGTGAAAAACTTCTTCAAACGAACGATGGAGGCTCACGTAAACGAACACGAGAGTCTTCAATCGTAGATGATGATGATGATCTAGATAACACAATCACAAACAACCACGAGACAACGAGTTGGAAGGGTACAAGTCCCCTTATTAGTGAATAATAAGCCTAAAGGATAAGCATGGGATCTCCCCCACGAGGCACCTCGTTTTTGATTACCGAGTCATGAGCTCGACTCGATCCCCTCAAAATGTGAACATTTAGGGAAATCATGGTGTGGTCAATTTTTAGCGGGGCTTACATGATTAACAAGGCCCAAAAAGCAACCGGTAAAAAGGACTAAGTCCTTAAATGATGTAAAATACCGGGGTCGAAAATGGCGTTCTCGTTTCCATTGGAAAAACATTTCAACGCCACTTCAACATGTGCCATAAACTCAAAGAGTTTGAAGAAAATAGAAGAGAAGTAGAAGGGTGAGACAATTGGTAAGACAAACGTTTGAGCTACTCGAGGTAGACTCGCACCAAGCAAATAGAAAGGTTTTCCATTTATTGCATCGGTGGAAGACCGAGATTTCCCTTTACATGAAATTCCGGGATCGAATATCTCGTCCTCGGTGGACAAGGATGAGGGAACATAAGGGGCTTCCCCCATACTAAGACAACACAAAACATCGTCAAAAGGAGTAGACGAGTTTGTAGCACTCAAAACACGCGGTGATGACGGAGTTAGATTTGTAGAAAAATCAATTAAATCACATTTAAGATCTTTTCCTTTGTTATCTTTTAAACTCTCCTTATGAAAACCCTTTTTGATTATGTCGAAAATATTCGGTGTTTCTAAGACGATGTTAGTTACACTAAAAATTCTCACATTTTGAAACCGTTTTGGTTTTGGTGGTGGCAAGTTCTCAAAACGTTTATCGACAAAGAAAACCTCCCCATCGGGGCCAACATATTCATCATCCGAAAGATCTTCCGTAGAAACCGGCAACTTATCAACACTTTTCAAGAATGAATGTTCGAGATGAGGCGAAGAATTTTTCGATTCAAGTATTGACGGTTTCTTCTTTGTAGGCTTTGCACTCATAACCTCCACCGGCGGAGGAAATGGTAAATTGTTTTTGGCGACATTCCCTAAAACTCTTGGTGAAAATTCTTTGCAAATGACATTGGTCGAGTCACCATGGTTTAAAGTTGCAATAGAATATACATGAGAAAGATTGGAGTTTTGTGTTGCATTGATGACAAGTTCTTCCTCGTTGAAACGAAGGGTGATTTTTCGAGCATGAACATCGATAAGTGCTCTTGATGTATCCAAAAATGAACGACCCAAAATGAGAGGAACTTTTCGATCGATGGGAATGTCTACAACGATAAAGTCAACGGGATAGTAAAACTTTCCGACTTTAACGAAAACGTCCTCGGCTACTCCACATGCCATGATCGTAGAATGATCGGCCATCTCGATGGACATGTTCGAAGGAGTAAGAGCCGGAAGAGAAAGCGATTTGAAAATCTCGAGAGGCATCAAATTAATACTAGCGCCAAGATCGGCCAAGGCGTAGCATTCCTCCATATCTTGAATAGCACACGGAATCAAAAATTTACCGGGATCACCGACTTTTTGTGGTATGCGGCTTAGAAAAACCGATGAACAACTAGACGTTTGTTGTAACTTTTCTTTGTTGTTTAGCATACTTTTGAAGTTTGCGGCGAATCGAGGCATCATGATTAAAGCATCGGCAAAACTTATGTTAAAATGCAAATCACGAAACATTTTCATAAATAGCTCAAATTGATAATTGTTCCTTTCTTGTGCTTTTTCTTTGTTTCGTCTCGAAGGGTAAGGTAAAGGTGGTGTGGGTTGGTCATTAGGCAACGGCCTTGGAAACTCGGGTTCCACAATTGGTATTGGTTCAACCGTAGGTGTGGTTTGAGCGGTACTTCGTGGGCTTGTAATATGCTCCTTTTCGACCATCACCTCGGGTTCTTTCTCGATTTCCTTCTTCTTAGAAGTACTCGTACGAGAGATTGGTTCTTTGAAAGTTTTACCACTTCGTGTAGCAACAACCTTCAATTCTCCTCTCGGGTTGTTAATGGTATCACTAGGAAGACCACCCGAAGAAGAGGGCTTACACATGATTGCTTCGAACATCTTAGCCATTCGGTCCTCAAATTTTGATTGCCTAGCATCCGCTTTTAATAACTCTTGCTTAATCTCATGTTGTCCTAATTCCATCTTTTGTTGGTTTTGTTGAAGACGTTGGACATTTCCTTCCATTTTGTTAGCATGAGTTTTAAGTTCATTAGCAAGTTCATTTTTAAGCTCGTTTTTCAACTCGGATCTTAAGCTAATCATCTCACGTTGCATATTATCAAATTTAGCATCATTTGCTTTTGCATAATCCAAAAATTCTCCTTGCAAATTTTTCGTGTGAGCATTTTGAAAACCTTGTGTAGTGTTTTGAAAATCACGGTTTTGGTTTTGATTAGAGATTTGTCCATTCCCACTTTGATAATTCCCTTTGTTGTAATTGCGTGTGTTGCCTTGGTAATTACCTTGGTTGTTGTTTCGATAATTGTTAACATTTTGATTTGGTGGAGCTTGATTTTGGCGGGAACCTTGGCCGTTTTGGTTGTAAGTTCCCGTTGCTACATAAGCACTCGAAGTGTTACCATCCGCGGTAATGCACTCGGAAAGATCATGAGCTCCCCCACAAGATAAACAACTCTTAGCAACCGCTTTAACCGAAGCGGAATTGGAAGCTTCTTGAGCCTTCCAATGGGACATTAGATTAGCAAATCTATCAAAAAACCGATTTTCCTCATTAGCTTCATCATGTAAGGCGTTAATGCTACGAGACGATTGTGACGAAGATGACGAACCCATATTGGCAACACTCGGTGTGTTACGAGGGCTATAAACCTTAGATCGATTTTCAATGATTTGTAAAGCCTCATTTGTCGTCTTGCACAAAAAATTACCACCCGCGGCGGCATTCAAATAATCTCGTTCATGATCATTAAGCCCATTATAAAAAGTATCAATTTGATGCAATTCCGAAAAATCATGGTGTGGACATTCATGTAACATCTCTTTGAATCGTTCCCATGCCATTGAAAAACTTTCATTATTACGTTGCACAAATCGTGAAATCTCATTTTTAAGTGTGTTGTTTTAGATGGTGGAAAAAACTTGTTCACAAACTTAGAAACGAGATCGGCCCATGTCAAAATCGAATTTGGCGGTTCTTTCTCGAGCCAAATTTTTGCGGGACCATCCAACGAGTATGGAAACAACATCATCTTAATGGCGTCATGTGGAACATCCTTAAATTTTCTAGTAGCGGTGAGACGGTTGAAATTCCTAATGTGGTAATGCGGGTTGTCTTTCTCGTGACCTCTAAACTTGTTTGCTTGCAACATCGACATTAAACCCGTCTTAATCTCGAAATTCTCCGTAAGGATGGCGGGAATCACAATAGCCTCTCCAAAACCCTCGGTGGGTGCTTGTAGCAACTCCATCATAGTACGATTAGCCATGACGACTTCTCGTTCTACAATAGGTTCAACAATTGGAGGTTCTTCAACAATCAACGATCCTTGATTTGCTTGCTTTTGAAGACGTTTACGAGCTCGTTTAGCTTGATTACGAGTGATCATAAACTACACGAAGAATGGGAGGTGAGCAAAGAAGATTCTTTTTGGTTGTTTTGTGGATTTTCAATTTTTTTGTGTTTTTGATGATATTTAATTTTTTTGGATTTTGGTGTATCTTCGTAGACAACAATCTACAAAATCTCTCCTCGAATCAAACTCTTGATTAAAGAAGCCTCAAAGGAATGAAAACGATCACGTGGAGTGAACGCCTTCTAATGACTTTAGAACTTTGGTGAAAACCAAATTGTTCACGAGGGTTTAATCACAAAGAAAACCAAGCAAATATAGTATACGTAATAATACTTTGGGCGGCAAAACCCTCGATTAGCCTTCAATCTCAAAATACTCACAAGCAAGCGGGGAAACGAGGCGGCGCGAAGCACTTAAGAGCCTTTTTCCTTAGGGTATATTTTATAATACCCGCCTTATACCCACCTTATAGTTTGTATTTTTCAAAATCGAGCTTCACGAAAGTATTTATCTATTTTTGCCTTTTCTTTTTGTTTGAGATTCGAATACAATAATTAGGAGATCAAATCCCAATTAAGGTTGTGTTTTCACACTTTTGGAGATATTGTATATTGATTGTGATACTTAATACAATATATTAATAATATTTGTACAAGAAAAACCAAGAAAACCGATAATACGTGTTAAGGGAGTTCCACTTAACACAAATACTTATTATGGATAATATCAAAAACAAAAGCTTCCAAATTAAAGCACAACACACCTCCCCGGCAGCGGCGCCAAAATGATTGGGGTAAAATACGACTCTTGTTTAGGAAAACAAAAGAACGTATATGAGCGGTAAGTATCGAGTGATGATTTTAGGAAAAATCAACACAAATGACCCAATCACTTAAAAAGAGAGAAAGTTCGTTTCCCAAGGAGGTATATGTGTGTGAATTAACTTGTAGTTATTTGAGATTAATATTGAGAAGAATGGGGATGAGAGGATGAAAAGACGGATACGTTAAAATTAAACTACGACGAAAAAGACGTAAACGTAAAGCCGTGAAAAACTACTCAAATTAAAAATTATTATACTAAGA
This sequence comes from Glebionis coronaria, assembly GCA_025667525.1. Taxonomy (NCBI): domain Eukaryota; kingdom Viridiplantae; phylum Streptophyta; class Magnoliopsida; order Asterales; family Asteraceae; genus Glebionis; species Glebionis coronaria. Next base: position 30,728 of record JANFOE010001774.1, on the reverse strand, counting down.
CCAAAAACAAAATCAATAATAAAAAAAAAGACTAAAAAGAAGTCTAAAATAATATAAATAAAGATAAAAATCCAACAAAGATATTTTAAAGCCTTTTATTAATTAAATATTTAATTTTAAATGCTAATTAAAGCCCTAAAATTAAATATAACTAATTCAAATGTCTAAAATATGATTTTATTGAATAATCACTTAACTTATATTATTAGAAGACTAAAAAGTAATTTTCTAAAAATTAAAAGCCATTAAAAGTATTTTTAAAACTCTAAAAATGATTAAAAATGATTAAAACCTAATTAAACTTAAAATAATTATAAAAATAAATCTAAAAGCTATAAAAATATTCTAAAAATGGAAATAGTCCTAATTAATGATAAAGAACCTAAGAAAAATGAAAAAGAAAGAAAAATAAAATTTTGATTTTTTTAATAATAAAATAATATTAAAATAATGCTAAAAATAAAAAAGTCTTCAAATAAATTCTGAAAAATTCTCAAAAATCCTAAATATTCTAACTAAGAAGAAAATGTAAATTAAAGTTTCTAAAACCTCTTAATTAATTTTATATTAATTTTTAAATTTGCTTAAAAATCCTAAAATCTTATAAAATTAAAAATAAGCCAAAATGAAAACCTAATAAGCTATAAACCTCAAAATATTATTTTAAAAGCTAAAAATTATTTTTCCTAAAAATAAAAACTCTTTTTTCTATTTTTTAATGATTTTATAAAAACGGATAATAAATAAATGCAAAGAAAATAATTAAATAAAAGGAAAAATATAAAAATTAGCTAGAAAAGTCACAAATCCTATAAAGGTCCTAGGAAAAATAAAAATAAGTAAAAACGTTAAACTAATAAGCTCAAATGAGCTTATTTGCTCACGGCTTTTTATTTAAGCTAGAAATGAAAAACGTGTTAAATAACACTTGAAAATAAACTCTAACGAAAAAAGGCTATCTAGATTAACGGTAGAACTCCTACTCCTCCAACGAGAGGTCTGGGGTTCGAGTCCAGTTACGGGTATGCCTTTTTGCTTTTATTTTCTTTTTTTATTTTTTCTTTTCCAAACCAATCTATGACCTTGTTAAACTAGAAACTCAATTCAAACTTCCTTTTTTTACCAAAGATTGATCCAAGTTATGATCAAAAAACGTGGCCTGGTTCTATAAGTTTCTGATGAACAATGGTGAGTGCACACTTGAGCACTCTTGGAACCAAGAGGGGCTTGGTTGTGGCTTACTTGGTGGATGTATTGTGGACAAAAGGCACCCTTGTTCTTATTGAAGCACAAGGAGTCAATCAACAAGCAAATACTAGCACTCTTAGCACAAAATAATCAACAAACCAAGCACATAGGGCAATTTCAAGTTGCTGATCTAAAGTGACAAGGTCTGGGGACTTTGTGGCTTATATCTTGCACACTAGTGAGATTCAAGTGACCAAATTATGCACACAAACTCACAACTTGACATACAAACCAAATCAAATCCTGAATCACCCTAACACTTACAGATTTCACAAAATCAATCACCAAAAATGAAGAAAAACAGGCAGAAAGATGATATGCAGGTTTCTACCTATGATTTTCACTTTTCAAGCACACAAACTACTCAAAACTTGTTCCAAACTCACTACTAACTAACTAGCAACCTTAATCAATCTTTTTCTACCTAGCTAACACCTTTTTAAACACAAGATTAAATCAAATACCCTGCTAAAACCTGTTTCCAAACACCCTTTTAAAATTCTCTAAGCAACTTTTAACACACCAAAACACTTAAAAACCTAATCAAATTGTTTCCCTTAGCATCTAGCATGCATATGACACCACATAAACACAAATCAAGCAGCTATAACACACATAATCAAACAATCATGCATATCACTTTTCTGAAATTTCAAAAAGGGGAAAAATGTTTTTACCTCAAGACCCTACATCCAGGGCCCTAGTGGATGTATAATCCACCTCCTTACCAACTGGGGTTGGTGCAGATCCTTGGATCAACAACCTTCCACCTGTTTAAGACAAATCAAAGGAAAAGAACAAATACAAGTAGTAATATATATTTCTGATTCACTTTTCTTTCTTCTTAAAACCTTCCAAAAACTTTTCAAACCTTCTTAATATGTTTTCAAAACACTAAGTAACCAATCACATCAAACTTCTTAACAACAAAACCTGAAACAGATTATACCAAATAATCTCAAATTCCAGAAACCTTTAACTAAATTTTGAAAAACAAAATCAGTTAACCAAATGACAAATGGAACTCAGAATCAAGCTTCACACTACACACAACTTTTAAAAACAATAAAAAGGGATTACACTTGATTAAATCAAAAACCAAACTTTTATTTTTTTTAAAAGGAATTACAAGGAAAAGCTTGAAACTGGAACAAAGGGTCATCACAGGTTGATGCCTCTATTTATACTAGTCTAATGAACATTCTAGGCTCTTAAAATCAAAACCCTAATCACTAGAAAATCCCAACTTTGCCCTTGACGATTTTGAGTAGTGAGCTGTCCAAACTTGATCTCCTTCGTTCATTTTGGCGTTGTGAGTAAGCAATGCATCTCCACTGTTGATATTGGACACATCATAAGACTTGGGGACCAAGGCGTGTTCTTATTGGCTGAGAGGAGAATTGGGGGTAGGGTCCACACGCGTGGGATTGGGGTTTTTGTGCGTGGGATGGGTTTCAGTGGGTGTGAATCAAGTGTGTGCAAGATTAATTACATTTTACCCTTGTTTAAGTTGAGGTAATTTCTGGGTGGGGTGAAAGTGAACAGTAACTCCTTTAGATCCGTTTTTGGGGGAACAGGTAGTGTTAGGCGCGTTTTTATTTGAATGTTTGAAAGTATGCAACTTCAGCCCTTGTCTTTTGGAAATTGTGGCAATTAAAGTCTTTCAGCCCTAAAACCCGATTTGCTTTGTTAATATCTTTCACCACTTTACACATTTTGCACCAAACTTCACACAAAGGTTATCAAGGAGTATTTTTGCCATTTTGAGTAATTTCAAGGGCTGATCTTGGACTATCTTGATCTTCAAAGGTCTTCTTTGCTTCTTAATCTTCATGAGGGACCATAAATGACAAATTGATTTTGTTGAGGGACCAATCTTGTCATTTCTTCAAAGTTGAAGGACCTTTTTGCAATTTTGACAAACTTAAGGGACCAAACTTGTAATTATTAATACACAAGGGTTTTAAGTGTCATTTCTTCAATAAATAAGGATCAATCTTGTTTGTCTTCAAGTCTTCAAGGGTATTTTGTTGAATATTCCATGATTAGGGCCCGGTTCTTTGTACGGCTTCGTTTCTCGTGTTCGTTTTTCCTTGTATCTTGTGATCTTTTGTCTTTTTCACGATATCCATACCTAAAATACACAAGTAAACAAACACAAGCATATATATGGTATTTTATGACATTTTTATGCATTTAAAGCTCGAAAAGAACGATGAGATCATGTATAAATGCCATCTCATCAGTACGCTTCACCGCAGCTTAAGCCTTATGAGGAAAATTACCCTACGCATGACTTGGAAATTGCTGCAGTCGTGTTTGCATTGAAGATATGGAGGCACTACTTATATGGAGAATCATGTGACATTTTCACGGACCACAAGAGCTTGAAGTATATCTTCACTCAGCGTGAATTGAACATGAGACAGAGGAGATGGTTAGAGCTGTTGAAGGATGATGACATTAATCTTCAGTATCATCCCGGCAAGGCGAATGTAGTAGCAGATGCACTTAGCAGAATGTCCGGAATGATCAACGACATTAAGATTGAGGAGGAAATCATAAGAGACTTGGAGCGACTAGACATAGAGATCATGGTACGTGGACATCACGGTTACTGGGCTAATTTAAGTAGAACCTGAGTTACTCTCTAAGATCAAGGAAGCTCAGAAGGATGATGGAGAAATCTGGGCGATAATTCAGAATTTGGAGAAGCAGACAGAGTTCAGAGTAGATGCAGATGGTATCTTTTGGCAGGGCACGAGACTTTGTGTTCTTGATGATCAAGAACTCCAGGGAAGCATTGTTAGCTGAGGCTCATAGCTCCCCATTCTCTATACATCCTGGTTCGACCAAGATGTACCATGACATCAAGAAGTACTTTTGGTGGAGTGGTATGAAACAAGATGTTGCCACTTACGTCTCCAAATGTCTTACCTGCCAGCAGGTTAAGATCGAGCATCAGTGATTTGGCGGTCTTCATCAACCGTTAGATATTCCAGAGTGGAAGTGGGACAAAATCACCATGGATTTTGTTACTGGTCTTCCGCCAACCAAGAGGAAGCACGATGCAATTTGGGTTATCATAGATCGACTTACCAAATCAGCTCATTTCTTACCGATCCACAAGGAAGATTTGGTCAATAAACTCGCCGATACTTATAGAAGGGAGATCATGAGACTTCACGGTGCTCCATACAGCATCGTCTCAGACATAGATCCTCGATTCACTTCGCGATTCTAGAAAAGTCTGCAGAAAGCTTGGGGTACACAACTTAAGCTTAGCACGGCTTTTCATCCTCAAACAGACGGGTAGTCAGAGCGAACGATTCAGACATTGGAAGACATGTTGAAGTCATGTGCGTTGGAATGGACGGGCGATTGGGACGATTATATCTTTTTGGTGGAGTTTGCATACAACAACAGTTGGCACGCAAGTATCAAGTGTGCTCCTTTCGAGATGTTGTATGGCAGAAAGTGTCGCGCCCCAATCTGCTGGGATCAGGTTGGTGAGCGAACACTTGAAGGACCAGATATCATAGACTTGACTAATGAGAGGGTCGCAGTAGCTAAGTAGAAACTTCAAGAAGCACGGTCACGTCAGAAGAGCTACGTAGACAAGCACCGTAGGGACATACATTTTAACATAGGAGATCACGTTTTCCTTAAGGTTTCGCCGGCACGTGGTGTTAGGCGTTTTGGAATTAAAGGGAAGCTCAGTCCTCGATTCATCGGACCGTTTGATATCATTAAACGAGTCGGTGAAGTATCTTACCGTTTAGCGTTACCTCTGCAGCTTTCGCATGTATACAATATGTTTCATGTGTCCCCTTCACATGGTTCAGTATCCACTGGAACAGGTTCGTGAAGATCTCACTTTCATAGAAGAACCCGAACGAGTTTTTGAAAGACAAGAACGAGTCATGAGAAGGAAGACGATTCTATTCGTCAAAATCCTTTGGAGGGATCATACCGAGCGGGAAGCCACTTGGGAAACAGAGGAGTCTATCCGGGCTTCTTACCCTCATTTCATATTTTGAATTCGGGTATGTTCTTCTTTTCCAGTTTACTTTATCTATAATTCAGGGACGAATTATTCTTTTTAGGGGGAAGAGTTGTAAAACCCGCATGCTTTTACCATGAATAGTACCCTTAAGATCGTACGTCAACGTTTAGAACCTTTTATAGCACGTTTATGTTTCATGAACAAGAATTACAAGTATTACGTACGTGTTATAACACGATAAGTATTTATTACGTATTAACTCACGATAATTATTCCAATAATAATTATAATCAGGAACATGCGAACATGAAATCATGAACGTAAATTAATCACGAGCTAATATTACGTATGTATATATATTTATTACGAACACGAATAAATATATTAAGTCACGATCGATAACTAATTAAAACACGTAAAACATGAACACGAGAACACATTATTATTTTAGACACGAGAAAAGTACGGGTTACCCCATGTGGGCCCCCCTACCCGCGGCTACACAAGAAACATGGGCTTAGCCCATGTAAAAATTTACTAACTAGGGAAAAGGGGTAAAACATGTTTCATTTGTCACAAAATTTTGAAAAGAATTAAAACCCTAGTTTTCTTTGGTGCTCCTTGGCCACCGAGTTTACATCACCACAAGTGGTGATTCGGGTTGATTTTGGTTGTTGATTTATTGCAAGGAATCGTGTGTGTTCATCCTTCTTGATTTCACGTAATCGGTATAACCTTTAACCTTTTCTTTTTATGTTTTGATTTATATAATCACATAAAATCATGCTGTTTTTAATAAACTAATTAAAAACAAGTAATTAAACATGTTCTAATCATGGGGTTTAAATCAAATCAAGGGTTTAGGGGTGTTTGTTGTTTAGCCGACGCCTAACCGAGCCCAAGGGGGTCTCAGCTTGGCTTATATTCACACCACCGAGACCTTAAGGTCTCGGTTTGGTGGTGGTTGTGTCACGGCAGCAGCAAGGGGAAGAAACCCCGACCTCGGTCGGGGTATGGTGATGGTTACGGGTCTGGTTCATGGGTTTTAATCACGGGTTCCGGTTCGCACATGTTTAGAATAAAAACACGGTCCGGTTCATGAGTTATTTTTCAAGGTTTATTATTTTTACAAGTTATATTATTTTTACAAGATTTAAAATTAAATTAATTAAAAGCATGAACATGATTAATTTAATTTACATGACTTAGGTTATTAATTTAATTATTAATTAATGAATTTTAACCTAACTATTTATCTTTAATTAGACTATATAATTAATTTATTATTAAAACCACGACTTATAATTAATTAATTTACATGACTTAGGTTATATTATTAATAGATAATAATACATGTTTTAACCTAAGTATTTTACCTTTATTTAATTAAAATCATGTTATATTTAATTAAATACTTTAATCTATAGTTTATTTAATTTACATGAATAATTAATAAACTATACTATATAATTACATGACTTAGAATAATAATCAGTAAACAGTTAAGCTTATATAATTAGATTCATTATCCAGCTTATATCTATTTATGGAAACTTTCTATTTTTAGAAACTTATTTATTTAAGGCAGCTAATCTATTTATGGAAACTTTCTATTTTTAGAAACTTATCTATTTTAAGCAGTAATTCTATTTTTGGGAACTTTCTATTTTTGGAAACTTTCTATTTTTGGAAACTTTCTATTTTTGGTAACTTTCTATTTTTGGAAACTTTCTATTTTAGGGAACCTGCTATTTTTAGAAAGTTACTTATTATTACACAAAAAGTATAATAATACATGAAATACAAGTAATACTTAATCAGAATAGACATAATATATGATAAACACAGTATAAAGCTTAAATCAGAAAAACATGACATGAACATATAAAACAAGCTAAGTGATACAAGGTTTTTCAATGGGTTCTAATTTCTCTCACAGTCCTCTCGAATTGATCTCGGCCTTAAGTGGAATGATTGTTCTTGGTTACTAAATAAAAGGGTTTGGTTTCCTAATACACTAAATGTTAAAACGTACTTAAAATGAAAACTTAAATCAAAGACAATTACTTTAATGACAATTTATAAAAACTTGAACTTAAAACTAAAATGAAAACTGAAATTAAAGTTAAAATATCAGTTAAAATATAAATTGTGAAATAAAAGTAAAGAAACAGTAAAACAGTAGAACAGTAACACTAAAGGAAAATTGATTCGGAACTTTTTAACCTTGATTCGGAAATTTGTTCATCCGGAACTTTTCACTCAGAACCCCTTGATTCGGAACTTCGTTCGGAAGTTTGGCTCGGATGTTTATGCGGAACTTTCACCCGGAACTTGGCTCGGAACTTTGGTTCATCCGGAAGTTTTGCTTCATTCGGAACTTTAGGTTCACCCGGAAGTTTTGCTTCATTCGGAACTTAGGTTCATCCGGAACTTAGCATTCATTCGGAACTTGAGGTTCATTCGGAACTTTTACACAAGAAAACTAATTCGGAACTATTAAAGAAAGTTTATTCGGAACTTTTTAAACAAAAACTCATTCGGAAGATTTTAATTCATTCGGAACTTAATGCTTATTCGGAAGTTCTTGGTTCATCCGGAACTTAAGTGTTCATCCGGAAGTCTGGTGTTCATCCGGAAGTCTGGGAACTCAAGAACAGTAACAATACCCGAAGAACAAGGAAAAACGATTTTGATCCAAAAATCACCAAGTTTTCCACTAAAAACTTAAATAAACTAATCCCAAAGAATCTACCAACCATAAACTACAAATCCCATCAACAAAAACGTAAATCCCAACAACTTTTGAAGATCAAATCAAGAAAATAAGAACTTAAGAACTTGAAAAGAAAAATGATGATGAACAAGATGAAATGGAAAGATTAAACAAGAACTTGTATTAAATGATTAATGTTTTAACAAGATAAAATAAGGATTAAAATAACAAGATTGGAAAAACAAAGATCAAAATCACCAATCAACCTAGTGGTGATGGTGATGATATGAACTAAAAGGGAGAAAAAGGTGGAAGAGAAGAAAACTAAAATCTAACTTGCTAAATGTGTGAAGGGTGGCCTATTTATAGGCTTGTCTTTTGGTTGGTGAGTGGGCTTTCTCCCGTTCTTCTTGTCTTCCCGTCTTTTCAGAAAAGTTGATGTTTTCGATTCTGATTCAGGATTTGTTGTCGATTAAATTCAACTCGTCTTTTAATTTCTTCGTTTAATAGACTTGAGTTTCTTCGACTTATGTAAATCTTCCATCTTTGGTCCTTTTCTTCGATAAATCTTCGAATAGGCCCAGTGACTTCAAATCTTTTGCATCTCTTGGACAATAGACTTTATCTTGAGTCCTTTTCTTCAGTAAAACCCGTGCAATCCCATGTTTTCTTCAATATTCATTCGGTTGGCTCTGAAAACACAATAAACACAAAAACCACGCATAATTCCAAACAAATGATATTAAATACGTGTTTTGGTCTCGTTTTAGCCAGAATTAAGTGGTAAAAGGATGGGTGTTTACACACCTATCAAATCCCCTACACTTAACCATTGCCATGCCCTCATGCAATGCTTAGTGATAAAGCAATTTTACACTTTTCTCATAATTAATCAACCTTGGCCTTATTTAAATACTACTAAACAAAAATTAAAATACTAATAGAAATTAAAACTTTAAAGTAAACAAAAGGATGGAAATAACTTGCAAAGAAATCAAAGACTTACATTAGGGCTTTGGTGCTGCGAAGATTTATCACCCTCAAGTTTCACGTTCCCTAAACTAAGCTTAAAAACGAGATCATTGTTATTATAAGTTAGCAAATCAAACACTTACACACATGGCTTAATTATATGCTTAAACTCCCTTATTCCTAGGTGTATCTCTTATATTTTATTTTTGTCTTAGAATGATCATGAAGATGCATTTTTGGACTTATTTCGATAGTTTATTTAGGCTGAAAGCAAAGTAGGACGATTTGATCAATAGTTAGCTAAAGGACAAAATCTCTTAAAACTGCTTCTCGGGATATCAAAAAGTTCATATCTTGGCATAACTTGGTTCACGATTTGAGACCTTTCTCGGGCCGATATTTGGCATGTACTTCATACTTCATATCTTGAGAGACGTGCTTGAGATAATGGTCTTCTCATCGTTCATAGAGTTTCTTCACTTGGAGGCTTTTGAGAGGTACTCCAACTTTGTTGACCACGACTTCATGATTATTTCTTCAATCTCTAATTGGGATTTCGAGATACAACGATCCGCCTCCTTTTCGGACTTGGATCTATTTATCCTCATACCTTGTTAGGGTCTTTTCGGATAGACTTCTCCATGATCTTTATGGGAGTTGATTGCTTTTCGTCGTGAGTCTTGATCCTTCATATCGATTTTGGGAATAATGCTTTCACATCACTTGGGATCTTTAGCAATAAAATGGAATCCTCATGCCTTGTTAGGGCCTTTTCGGACTCGCCAATCTTCGTGCCCCGCTTCATAAGTTATGCCTTGGCTATGAACTCTTATCATTACCGAGCAACTTTTAAACGATCATGGGCTAGAAGCTAAGTAAATTTTCAAATCGTACGACCTTACTTATTGCAGATAAATTATTAGCAAGTGATGGGAGAATAGGCAAATAATTACACCAAGTGAGCTTGTGCAAGAATACCGACTTATAATTGACTCTATCATTTCTCATCCTCCACAATTTAAAATCTCAAGTAATGAGACTCGTGGATACTTAGCCTAATAAACCAATTAAGGTCTACATGGTTAAGGATACTAGGTAGAATAAACTTGGATAAGTCTATTCGGGTTGAGTCAAAATAAACGCAACGGGCCTAATATGTCAAAGACTTCTAAACTAGCTACACCACTTTATTAAAATTTGACTTTATTGCGGGATATATACATATGAAAGCAACGATAAAAATTTAAAAATTACAACTAAATGGCCAAAGTTAATAAAAAATTTGAAAAATATTGAAAAACATGATTTTCCGGTTAAATGAAGGCATTTTCATGGAAAAGTCCACTTAAAACTTCGATAGAAGTCCCCCCTACACTTAAGATAAACATTGTCCTCAATTTTTAAGCATGTGGGAAAAGTCTCCCCTACACTTATGACATTGTGCACGTTGGTTAACTCGAGTTAAGGAAGAGACGACTAAAGTGATCAATTTCAAATGTGAGTATGAAGAAAATTGAATCACGATAGTTGAGAGATAGAACCGGATTTCGGATAACACGGGAGCACGGTTCTTCAAAGATTCCAAGAGTGGACTTATCCCTGTAATCACATCACCACACAAAGACAAAGAACCTATAGAGGTCCCCCTACACTTAGGAGGTTAAAACATAAAAGGATAGATACTCGGGCTGCCTCCCGAGGAGCGCTTGTTTTTGATAACCGAGTCACGAGCCTGACTCGACCCAAAATTAGTTCATGGGGAACGTGGTGAGGGATGGAATCACCTCCTGAGAGGTGTCCTCACCAAAGTACAATTTCACTCGTTGGCCATTCACCTTAAAATTAGGTCCATTAGGTTGAGCGAGCTCGAGAGTACCATATGGAAAAATTTGGGCGATGGTGAATGGGCCGGACCAACGAGATTTGAGCTTGCCCGAAAAGATTTTCAACCGAGAGTTAAAAAGTAAGACTTTGTCTCCAACATGGAACTCTCGGTTTTTGATCTTGGAGTCGTGAATGAGCTTAGTTCTTTCCTTATAGATCAAAGAATTTTCATAAGCCTCATTCCGAAGTTCATTGAGCTCATTGAGTTGGATCTTGCGTAGGTCACCGGCTTTGTTAATATCAAAATTAGCCCACTTCAAGGCCCAGTAAGCCTTGTGCTCCAACTCAATAGGGAGGTGGCACGCTTTCCCGTACATAAGACGATATGGTGTACAGCCAATCGGAGTCTTGTATGCAGTACGAAAAGCCCACAAAGCATCATCAGGTTTATCAGCCCATAAGGCACGATGCTCTCCCACGGTTCTTTCCAGAATTAGCTTAAGTCCTCGGTTGGATATTTCAGCCTGGCCATTAGTTTGTAGGTGGTAGGCTGTGGAAAGACGATGATTTACACCGTACTTAGCCATGACTCTAGCAAATTGGTCATTGCAAAAATGAGTCCCACGATCACTAATAATGGCACGAGGCACACCGAATCTAGCGAAAAGAGCTTTTAAAAAGTTACAAACCACCCTTGCGTCATTAGTAGGTAAAGATTTGGCTTCAACCCACTTTGAAACGTAGTCAACGGCTACAAGGATGTATTTGTTTCCTTTAGAAGAAGGGAATGGCCCCATAAAGTCGATACCCCAAACATCAAAGATTTCACATTCTTGAATGAAATTCTGAGGCATCTCGTCTTTATGTGTGATCGTGCCTTGTTTTTGGCAAACATCACATCGTTTAACCATATCGTGAGCGTCACGATATATGGAGGGCCAATAAAATCCCGAATCAAACACTTTTTTGGCGGTGTAGTTGGGACCAAAGTGACCACCGGTGGGTCCTTTGTGGCAAGCATCAAGGATTTCTGAAGCTGCCGGTCCATCAACACATCGGCGAATAATCAGGTCGGCACATTGTTTGAATAGGTAAGGGTCGTCCCAAAAGTAAGTCTTGATGTCGGTGAAGAACTTTTTCTTTTGTTGGGACGTCAACCCTTCCTTGAGAATTCCACCCGCCAAGTAGTTTGCAAAGTCCGCAAACCACGGGGTTTCATCAGATTTCGAATTTATAGACATTAAGGTCTCCAAGGGAAAAGAATCATTGATTTCTTTGTTCGGATGATCCCCTTGGTAAGGATCCTCAAGTCTGCTGAGATGATCCGCGGCTAAGTTTTCAGCTCCTTTTTTATCGCGAATTTCGATTTTAAATTCTTGGAGCAGCAAAACCCAGCGAAGAAGTCTTGGTTTGGAATCTTGCTTTGTCAACAAGTACTTCAGCGCGGAATGATCGGTATACACAATTGTTGTAGAAAGGACAAGATAGGGGCAGAATTTTTCAAAAGCATAGACAACAGCTAAAAGCTCTTTTTTGGTTGTCGTATAATGCAATTGTGCCCCTGTCATTGTCTTGCTAGCGTAATGGATTGGTTGGAAGTGTTTGTTCACTCTTTGTCCCATAATCGCTCCAATAGCAAAATCACTAGCATCGCACATCAACTCAAAGGGAAGCTCCCAATTAGGGGTAACCAAGACGGGTGCCTTAGTTAGCTTATCCTTAAGCGAGTTGAAGGCTTCAAGACACTCTTTGGAAAAGATAAAAGGAGTATCTTTTTCCAAGAGGTAGGTCATCGGGCGAGCGATTTGAGAAAAATCTTTGATGAATCGACGCTAGAAGCCCGCATGACCCAGAAAACTTCTCACACCCTTCACGGTTGAAGGTGGAGGCAACTTTGCGATAACATCGACTTTAGCACGGTCTACTTCAAGACCGGCTTTGGAAATTTTATGTCCCAGCACAATGCCTTCTTTTACCATAAAATGGCATTTTTCCTAATTTAGAACTAGGCGAGTGTCTTCGCACCGCTTTAGCATACGTTCCAAATTGGCAAGGCAAGAAGAGAAGGAATCCCCGAAGACCAAAAAATCATCCATGAAGACTTCCATGGTTTGTTCAAACATGTCATGGAAGATAGCTAACATGCACCTTTGGAAAGTCCCGGGGGCATTGCATAAGCCAAAAGGCATTCTTTTGTAAGCAAATGTGCCATAGGGACAAGTGAATGTAGTCTTCTCTTGATCTTGGGGATCGATGGGTATTTGGAAATAACCCGAGAAACCATCAAGAAAGCAGTAATATTCATTACCCGCTAAACGTTCAAGCATTTGGTCCATAAAAGGTAGAGGGAAATGATCCTTTCTCGTGGCATCATTGAGTTTGCGGTAGTCTATACAAACTCTCCACCCAGTAACGAGACGAGTGGAAATCAACTCGTTGTGTTCATTGGGAACAACGGTTATTCCGCCCTTCTTGGGCACACAATGGATTGGACTAACCCATGGTGAATCCGAAATAGGGTAAATCATACCTGCATCAAGAAGTTTGATAACCTCTGTTTTGATGACTTCATGTATTTTTGGATTCACCCTTCATTGGCTTTGAATTGTGGGCTTAAAGTCGTCCTCCATGAGAATTTTTGTGTGCAGAAGTGAGGATCAATTCCACGAATATCCGAGATTTTCCAAGCGATAGCGGTTTTATGCTTCTTCAACACGGCGACAAGTCGAGTTTTCTCTTCATCCTTTAAATCCTTAGCAATGATGACTGGTGACTTCTTCTCTTCTTCAAGGAATACATACTCAAGATGGGGCGGCAACTCCTTAAGCTCTAAATCCGGAGGATTTTCGACGGGAGGCGTATTCGAAGCCGGAGTATCGATAGCAATGACTGTGGGAGATGGAGGAGAAGGATTGTCTTCGTTAAGAAGGCTTTCAAAGAAATGCATGTCTTCATCCCCATCGGTGGGAGAATCATTAGTAGATAAGTTCACATCTCCCATGGTGTCTTCAAAATCTTTCCAAAACAAGTCACTATCTCCAAATAGAGACAATGATGAATCAATAGAGGACACGGTCTCAACATTGGGAAGAGAGGTAGGAATACTTTTGCAGGCATCATTAAAGTGTTCTTCACAAGCCTCATCAAGAACGTCAATACAATTAACACTCTCATATGAATAAGGCTATTTAGACAACTTTCCCATGTTGAAGACTACTTTATCGTCACCCACTCTCATGATAAGCTCACCGGCTTCAACATCAATGAGAGTGCGACCGGTCCTCAAGAATGGACGACCAACAATTAGTGGCACACGAGGGTCCATCTCGTAGTCGACGACAACAAAATCAGCAGGAAAGGTGAATTTGTCGACTCCTACAATGACGTCTTCAGCTATCCCCACTGGATAAGCAACCGTACGATTGGCTAATTCCAAAGTCATTTTGGTGGGGACTAGCTCTGGGAGAGATAATTGCTTCCAAACACTTAGAGGCATGAGATTAATACTGGCACCTAGATCGGCTAGGGCCATGCAATTCTCTACTCCCGGGAAATTGCAAGGAATTAAGAAACGACCCGGATCACCAAGCTTGGTTGGCAATTTCCTTAAGAGCACTGCAGAGCAATTCTCATTAAGTTGGGTGTTGGCAATATCGAGGAGCTTTTCCTTGTCGCTCAGAAGATCTTTAAACATTTTCGCATATTTAGGAATGTGAGCGAGAGCCTCAGCGAAGGAGATATTGAAATTCAGTTGTTTAAACATTTTAAGAAAGTTAGAAACCTGAATATCGTCCTTGCTTTTTTTGCTTATCTTTCCTCAACCTAGATGGATAAGGTATATTGGAAGAAGAGGAAGGCTTTGGAAGAATAGGATCACTCACATCCTTGGGTGGAGGAGGGGTAGAAGGAAGAGGTGGAGAAATTGGGGAAGGAGAAGGATGAGGAATAGGAGCAGGTGACTCGTTCTCCTTAGTCACAACCACCGGTGGAGGTATAGGAAGCTCGGGTTCCTTGGTACCTTTACCACTTCGAGTAGTGATTGCTTTCATCTCCCCTCTTGGATTCGCAACGGTGTTACTCGGAAGAGTACCCGAAGAAGAGGGTTGATTACCTTGGAAGAAACTAGCCATCATGTTCCTCAAGTCATTTGTTTGGCTATCCAACGTATTTCTCATGTCGGCTCTTAAATCGTTTCCTTGCTTGACCAAGTCTGCTTTCAAATTGATCACTTCACGCTGAAGATTTTCCACGATCACATCGTTTGTCCTCATGTTGGTCTGCACTTCTTGGTGTAGAGCGGTGGATTGGTTGGGAGGAGCATTGTATGCGGGTGGTTGATAAGCAGGTTGTTGGTAAACTTGGTTGTTACGTTGAGGTGGTTGTTGCTGCTTGTGAGGAGGGATGTATGGTTGTCGAGGTTGTTGTTGTTGTTGAGGAGGGCGATTGAGGTTTGATTGTTGGTTTGGGTTGGTTGGAGGAAAACCAGGTGGTGAAAGATAGTTGTTGCTGCGGTAGCTAAGCAAATTACGGCCACCTTGAGGTCTAGCTTGATAAGCAGGTTGAGGATAGGTGCCATATGCCGCATTCACATTTTCAACAGGGTAGTCTTGGGTGGCGGTACAAGTGGTGTAAGAATGAGGACCACCGCATATCTCACAAGGTTGGCTAACAGCGTTAACTTGAGCGTTTTTAGCGTTGTTGCTGTTGTTGTTGCTGACGGTGTGGGTGACAAGCGATTCAAGAAGTGTGGTGATTTTGACAAGTCGCTTGTCGCTGTCACTAGTGCTAGCACTAGCGACATTGGTCCTAACACTCTTGGTTTGCACACGAGATTTATTCTCAATTATGTCCCAAGCAGCATTGGAAGTCTTAGCCAATAAATTACCCCCCGAGGCACTGTTTAGTGAATCTTGGTCACTCATGCTTAAACCATTGTAAAAAGTATTAATTTGATGTACTTTGGTAAAACCATGTTGTGGGCATTTTCTTAATAGATCTTTAAAACGATCCCAAGATTCACTGAACGACTCATCGTACTTTTGTTCAAAATTTATGATCTCATTCCGCAAAGCGGTAGTACGAGAGGGTGGGAAGAAGTAATTGATAAACTTTGTTTCCAAATCCGTCCACGAGAGAATACTCTGTGGCGGTTCCTTAGCAAGCCAATGTCGGGCTTGTCCCTATAAAGAAAAGGGAAAAAGTTGTAACCTGATAACCTCTTGTGGAACACCATTGAACTTGACCGTGTTAGTGAGTTGCAAGAATCTCTTAATATGGTCATGTGGGTCATCAATGGTACGTCCCAAGAATGGTTGAGCGGAGACCATCTGGATAAAGCCTGATTTTAGGTCAAAGTTGTTGGCGGCAATTGGAGGTATGACAATTGGATCAGTGTTGCCATCTACATGAGCTTGTAGCAATTCAATCATCGGGCGATTATCCGGAAGGGGCTCATTGTGGTTGTTATTGTTCATGTTGTTGAAAGGTGGGTTGTTGTTGTTATTATTGTTTGGAGATGGTACACCGGCCATGTCTAAGTGATCGAGAGGCTCGGGCTCTTGATAAGACGTGGATCGAGTGCGCATACACCTGCAAAAGAACGAACAAAGAAAAACAAAGCAAAAATATTTTTGGTTTTTATGTTTTTTAATTTTTTTGTATTTTTGAAAATTTTATATTTTTTAGAATTTTTTGAAAATTTTTATGAAAAAGTAACGTTCACGGGGAACGGATCCCAAAATCCATGTTCTCACAAAAAACTTTTGATCTTAACGAGAAGAGCCGGCAGCGGCGCCATTTGATACAAGTTTTTTCAATGGGTTCTAATTTCTCTCACAGTCCTCTCGAATTGATCTCGGCCTTAAGTGGAATGATTGTTCTTGGTTACTAAATAAAAGGGTTTGGTTTCCTAATACACTAAATGTTAAAACGTACTTAAAATGAAAACTTAAATCAAAGACAATTACTTTAATGACAATTTATAAAAACTTGAACTTAAAACTAAAATGAAAACTGAAATTAAAGTTAAAATATCAGTTAAAATATAAATTGTGAAATAAAAGTAAAGAAACAGTAAAACAGTAGAACAGTAACACTAAAGGAAAATTGATTCGGAACTTTTTAACCTTGATTCGGAACATTGTTCATCCGGAACTTTTCACTCGGAACCCCTTGATTCGGAACTTCGTTCGGAAGTTTGGCTCGGATGTTTATGCGGAACTTTCACCCGGAACTTGGCTCGGAACTTTGGTTCATCCGGAATTTTTGCTTCATTCGGAACTTTAGGTTCACCCGGAAGTTTTGCTTCATTCGGAACTTAGGTTCATCCGGAACTTAGCATTGATTCGGAACTTGAGGTTCATTCGGAACTTTTACACAAGAAAACTCATTCGGAACTTTTAAAGGAAGTTTATTCGGAACTTTTTAAACAAAAACTCATTTGGAAGATTTTAATTTATTCGGAACTTAATGCTTATTCGGAAGTTCTTGGTTCATCCGGAACTTAAGTGTTCATCCGGAAGTCTGGTGTTCATCCGGAAGTCTGGGAACTCAAGAACAGTAACAATACCCGAAGAACAAGGAAAAACGATTTTGATCCAAAAATCACCAAGTTTTCCACTAAAAACTTAAATAAACTAATCCCAAAGCATCTACCAACCATAAACTACAAATCCCATCAACAAAAACGTAAATCCCAACAACTTTTGAAGATCAAATCAAGAAAATAAGAACTTAAGAACTTGAAAAGAAAAATGATGATGAACAAGATGAAATGGAAAGATTAAACAAGAACTTGTATTAAATGATTAATGTTTTAACAAGATAAAACAAGGATTAAAATAACAAGATTGGAAAAACAAAGATCAAAATCACCAATCACCCTAGTGGTGATGGTGATGATACAAACTAAAAGGGAGAAAAAGGTGGAAGAGAACTAAAAGCTAACTTGCTAAATGTGTGAGGGGTGGCCTATTTATAGGCTTGTCTTTTGGTTGGTGAGTGGGCTTTCTCCCGTTCTTCTTGTCTTCCCGTCTTTTCAGAAAAGTTGACGTTTTCGATTCTGATTCGGGATTTGTTGTCGATTAAATTCAACTCGTCTTTTAATTTCTTCGTTTAATAGACTTGAGTTTCTTCGACTTATGTAAATCTTCCATATTTGGTCCTTTTCTTCGATAAATCTTCGAATAGGCCCAGTGACTTCAAATCTTTTGCATCTCTTGGAAAATAGACTTTATCTTGAGTCCTTTTCTTCAGTAAAACCCGTGCAATCCCATGTTTTCTTCAATATTCATCCGGTTGGCTCTGAAAACACAATAAACACAAAAACCACGCATAATTCCAAACAAATGATATTAAATACGTGTTTTGGTCTCGTTTTAGCCAGAATTAAGGGGTAAAAGGATGGGTGTTTACACACCTATCACTAAGACATGATATAAAACCAGTTACGTACTCAGTAATCATATACTTATACACGTATGTATTTATGTAGCATTAGTGATACCGAAGTAGGACTCTCTTCCGTTCGTCTTCTTCGTTCACTGGACATAAGGTATGGATTCTCCGTCCTTTCAGTATGGACATTCTTTCCTTATTAGGATTCCCCGTATGAGGCCAACTGTTTTCCCTAGTATATGTTTTATATGTCTTGATTGCTTATGTTTAATTAGAATACCTAAAGCCATATACATGCATGACCAGTTTCACCTAGTTATGGAGGTACTGTTAGAAAGTGAGTTAAACGTTAGGGTCTGTTTAGTAAATTTGTTTAGCTTGTCCAACAAGTTTGTTTTAGCCTATAAATAGGGATAAATTGTTTTAGTTTTCTTTGTAGCTTTCGGTTTGTAACTTTGATATTGAATAAAAGCTTCCGCTTAGTTTGTTCGGATCTTGTTTGTTTGTTTGATTTATTCAACAAGTGGTATCAGAGCTTGGTCGATTCACGATGAAGAAGAAAAGGAAAAAAAAATCGTTTTTGGTTTGGATCGATTAAAAGTTCGGTCGATATGGGAATTTGGTTGTTCGACCAAAGAAAAAAAAACATGTTCGATCGTTGATTTGTTTGTGAATTTGAAGTAATAGAATTTGTTTGGTGGAGCCATATAGTCTTGGGAGTCTGATTATAGTTAAGATCGGCTCGGGTTTTGAGGTTATTTAATTCAGTCTGACAAAACATTCGATTATTTAATCCACTGGTTGTGTTTGTTTGAATTTTGTGATTTGCGATCATAAATGTTAGAGAAATTTTTATTATTGTTTTTGGTGGAGCGATCAAATCAGATTTGGTGATAATTGGTTCGCTTGAAATTCGTTTGGTGGTTTGGATATTTTTCGGGGATTATTAGTTACGGTGGAGTAATTATTTGGGGAATTTTGATATTTGTTTGTCGGGTTTCTGAAGTTAGTTGCTCGAATTTGATACTCTTTGGTGAAGATCGTTTGTAGCGATTTATTTGTTTGGTTGACCGTTTCAGGTTCGGTCGTTTATTTGGTTGACCGTTTTCAGGTTCGGTCGTTTGTTTGATAGATCGTTTTCAGGTTCGATCATTTGTTTGTTTGTTTGGATTGTTTTCAGGTTCGATCATTTGTTTGTTTGTTTGGATCGTTTTCAGGTTCGATCATTTGTTTGTTTGTTTGGATCGTTTTCAGGTTCGATCATTTGTTTGTTTGTTTGGATCGTTTTCAGGTTCGATCATTTGTTTGTTTGTTTGTTTGTTTTATTCGATCGAGTTATTCGTTCGTTCGTTTGGAATTCCGAATTAAGACGGAATGTCGTTTGGTTTGAAGTTTCGAATAGAGTTGAAGTCACGGTGGAGATTGTTCTAAAAGTGACTTAAACTCTAAAGGGGCGTTTGATTTTTGATATTCGGATATTTGAATTCGAAGATGAAGGTTCGTTTGCTTTGAAGTTCGTATGAAGAGTTTAACTCACGGTGGAGATTGTTAGAAAGTGAGTTAAACTTTAGGGTCTGTTTAGTAAATTTGTTTAGCTTGTCCAACAAGTTTGTTTTAGCCTATAAATAGGGATAAATTGTTTAGTTTTCTTTGTAGCTTTCGGTTTGTAACTTTGATATTGAATAAAAGCTTCCGCTTAGTTTGTTCGGATCTTGTTTGTTTGTTTGATTTATTCAACAGGTACCATAACCATAACACTGGAGGCACCAGTGTTATGACTTCACCACGGCGGAGTGATAGCTCGTGGCATCCCATTCAACTTTTGGCCATATATTATTATTATCATGTGGGGTGTATGGGTGCATCCTAGATACATCTTTTTAGCAGATTACTCAGTGTGAATGTGGTGTGTGCCTTGCATCCTTCACAAGGAGCTGATCCCTCCTACCCAAAACCAGTATATTAAATTAGAGGCAGCCCCTCTAATTTGCATGACGAGGTCACCCCTCCAAGTATTCATGCACGTTGATATTTCATGACCTATATTGGCTAATGTTAAAATATGTTAAACAGTTTTTACAAGATAAACATAAGGCTTTTCAAACTATAAAACCAGTTTTACTATGATATAACCGGGTTATCCAGGACTTAGTTTCTTCCGCTGTTTCATGCTTATATGATTATATTATTCATGCTATATTTGTATATCCGTGCACTGAGCGTATTGCTCAGCCGTTTTCCTTTTCATGTTCCCAAAACGGCAGGTACTCAGGGACGCTCGTAGAATTTAAGCGTACGTGCATATGGACTGGAAGCTTTCTAGCCTTCTTTACTTTATGCATTTATCTATACTTTGATACTAATTTCCATGGACATTGTTTAGTCGTTTCATTTACAGTACTTATGTTTGTGTGTGGTGGGTTCTACTTTTGGACTATCGATGTTTGATTCTATTATTTCCTTTATGGTCATGTAATGTTTAGACATTTATCCTTGTAGGCTTTGATGACACGCCATAATCACGTGTGACATACCATTTATCAAAATGGGGTGTTACAATTGTTCTAATAGTTTACTGTGGGTTTCATCTTCCTTATTCCTATAAATAGACTGATGAATATGATCCGTAATCACATTTCTACTTTATAGGCTTATATGAGCTTTTAATTCTGTACGCCAACTTTGTTATTTCCCTTTGTGTAGTAAAATTGAGATATTTTTCTACCTAATTAGCATTGAAACATATTGGCATGCTCCTCAAATGGCATGGCTTTTTTCCTATTATATGTAGGTAACATGTATATGACATCATAGCAAAAAAAAACTTCCAACCCAAGGGTGCGAAATAGCGTATAGTTTTACCCCACTGTGTCAAGCACCCACAACATAATTTTTTCATAATGAATATCTTTAAAAAAGGGCTTCCATTAAAGAAATGATGTGAACGCAAGAGATTAGATAGAAAAGAGCAATTTGTATGAAAATGTGCCACTACGATTGTTTTTTTTTTACTATTCAGTGATAATCATATTCTTTCAAATATGATGCTTCCAGAGGTTTTACGCATTACAATGTATCTGGGTTGACATCCAACCCGTTACATGTTTAGCTAAAGTTGCATCTTCTCTGCTTGCAGCATAGATTTAATGGTAAATCTACCAGCAACAAGTTGTGGCGAATGGGATGGAACGAGCTAATGTGAAGTATGCAAATTGTACTAAATGATGGTCGGGTTTTCAGGTGGTAACGTGGTTACCATTTCAGGTTTGTATTCGTTTCTCGCAACTCCTCATAATAAAAAACCAAAATCTTTTAAAAAAATACAAACCAAAAGCTCTGTAGCTGATCAAAACAGCCCTTAGATTTGATGCTATAGAAAGTGCCACGTTCATGAATTGTGACTTATAAGCGCTTGCTTTGCTTAAAGGAATTCGCTTTGGGTGAAGCTTAAGAGAACCATAAGAGATCTTATTGCGATGGGCCAGGACTATCTTCAGGGGGCATATGCAAGTACATTCAAGTAAGTTTTATAAATGCTTTATTTTCTATTAAGCTATATCAATGTGTGTTCTTTTAAAAGGCATATATCAGTATGTATTGGGTTCACTTTGAAGCTAAGTCAGTATAACCACAAGTCTTATTCAAGATCATTTTACCCCCATTGCATAAGAAGTCACTCATTGCATCCAAACCTATAAGAACTTAGTATCTAATTATGGTTATTCATATATATGTAATTATTTTTGCTAGTGGAAGAGCTCACATTTGACAAAGTAGAGTGACATATATAGCTTTGGTGTTGTTATATTTGAGCTTTTAACTGGCAGAAAACCTATTGATCACACGCTGTCGTGTGAGCAACAAAATCTCGTCACTTGGTTAAGGAAATACTCCATATATCTTCTGTTATAAGGCGCATAAGATAAGGTTAAAAAGTTGAAATGTTTTATGGGTTGTAATTTGATGTAAGCTACTCCAATGGTAAGTGCAGACGAAGTTGAACAATGCGTAAACTCAAATCTTAACGGATAGAATCCTTTTAAGGGCCATTGTGAAAACCATGCAGCAGTGGCATCATTGTGTGAGCAAGATGGGCCTGACTTCAGGACAAATATGAGCATCGTGGATAGGGAAATTCAACCACTCTTTAACGCGGCTCCTGCGCATGTGGCTGAGGTCTAGGCATCACGTAAAGCGATGTCGTTTTGTATGTATGTAGATTCTGGTTTTGACCACTTCTCTATACTAATATACGTAACCATCATCTCCAACATTTTTATTCTTTTGTGCATTTTGGTTTTGGATTTGGAATACTATCGAATTTGATATACTGTAGTTTGTGTAAGTTTATTCATACTGCCCACTGCTTTATATAATAAAAAACGTACGGTTCAATACTTTTATTCACTAAAAAAGAAATGGATTTTGGTTGAATTTCAACTCGTTTTACAAACCACTATTAACACAATCATAATCATCACTTTTTATATGGTAATAAGCAGAGCTCTATTGCATCATGAAAGTGATAAATAATACTCTTTTTATATATGCTAAAGCAAATGTACCTTTTAGGACATAAACAAACATAAATTACATTTTGAAAGTCGTGTTTAAAATTATCCTAACAGTTGCCTTTCCCATGTCAAAATATACATGTTTGAGCTCAAAGCTATATAAGACAACCCATTTGACATGTTATCCAAATATGATCTATATCCTTCTAAGAGCAGAGGGAGCGGTTGCGCTATGGCTTGCGTCGTGTCTTACGGCGACACAAACGCACGACACATCGCTCCGGTGCTCGCGCCGTAGCCGCTCGCGCTATAACACTTTCAAGAAGAAGGCCTCAAAAAGCAATAAAGGAGATAAAGAAATTTTCACGAAAGACCATGGGGAACAGACGTGAGAGTGGATGTCAAACTAAACAAACATGTGTGGAGCCGTGGAATCAAAAGTGTTCTAAGGAGATTCAGAGTTAGAATTACTCGCAAGAGGAATGATGATGAAGACGCAAAGGAAGAACTTTACTCCCTTGTCTTTGTCAGACATGGCATGGTCTAGCATCACGGTTATAAATCGGTAAATAACTTTTACCTGTTGTTTTCTCACTCACTGAAAACTGATTATCAAGTTAATTAAACTACAATTACTAAAAACTGATTATCAACTTAACTTGAATTTATAGAAGCTTAAGAAACTCCTCCTAATCCATCAAACACATGAAAATTTTCCTCAGAATATGCATTGTCAAAAATCTCTTTATTATTTTGGACTGGCAAAGGGACGCACGCAGTTTGATTTAAAAAGAGGCGAACAGAAAGTAGTTTTTTTCTTGCAGCAAGGTATCGGCTTCCGGATCAACCGTAATGAAGGTTCTTTGGATTTTTGGATTATGTCTAGGGTAAGCGCGCTTCATCTATTTTAACATATGAACTGAGACCTTAATATAGGAACTGTCAATGTAATCATTTTACTGCTATGTTTTTTGTTCACGAGAAATAAAAATAAAATAGAAAAATGGTAAACACTACGTTCTAAAATGCAATACTGGTCATCTTTCTTATCAGTTACTACTTCCACACTATAGTGGATTGTGCAACACTTAGTCAAGGTCAGGCAACTATTCTTATTTCAAAATGAAACAATTTGTGTTGGTTTCATTCTTTTTGTTTAGACAAGATATTTTAGAATGTATTACTATTTGTAATAATATATGATGATCTTCTGATCTTCGGTTTAATCATTCCTTTACCACGTGGGCTATCTATAAAAGCTATCGGCTGTCATCACAGTAAGCCCACTAACCAGCACAACTGCCGGTGCGGAGTCGACTCATGGTTTCTCCCCATTGAGAAATCATTGACTATCGGAACTCAGCACTCCCTAGACCCGCTGACTACAGTCAAGTCTAGAGTTAGCAACTTGGAATAGCAAGCGCTCTCCTTCAACATAATTGGCGCCCGAAATCCCTTTTCACCATCTCAGCAGTTGTTGACACGAGGACAGTTGAAAAGAGTGCCAAAATTGGGTCGATATTTGACATCTTAGTTCATTCACAATCTTTAACCAATACATCATCCAAAAGAACTTCTAACATCCAGAAAGCTTCTTCTTCGGTTTCCATCACAAGCAACAACAATGCTGCCACATAATATAAACCCTACAGACACAACATACGCATTATCCCATATGTAAGTCTATTTTTCTCTCACAAGACAGACATACAACCCCTAATCACATAACCAATTGCAAAAATACGTATAAGAACCAAATTCAGGTAAATTGACTTGTATTAGAGTAATAAGAAACCAACCTGACAATAACTGACATCAGAATGACAGAAAGAGTACCCCACAAGAACACGTCTAATCGTGGCATGACCCTATGGGGTGTCTAACCACGGATGACCAGGAAACGTTCGTGGTACACATACACACAAGACCAAAATAAAATCAATATCTAAACGACACGAGACACACAAATAAAAAAATGTCAAAACTCGCATGATCAATCTATTTCGTGGCCGGGGTGATCCTATATTGAACATCAGATGTTAGATCATCATAATAATTATGGGGCACCGTTGATTTCTTTTTGGCAGCACCAGATAATGAAAACCAGACTTTTGGCCTTAAGACCGGCGGAATACCTTTTATAATAAGCTTTTTTAGGTTCATAGCATTGACTGATACAAAAAACCTTAATGATGATGTTAAAGCAACATAAACAGAATGATGATGTTATATAGCAGCTCGAGGAAAGATGGAAGCCAAAGAAGTTAGATGTTTTGTTAAAACTATATATGTTTACGTAATTAGTCCATCTCATTATTTTGTCTACATCGTTAGTCTTTTTTTATTTGCATCATAAGTCCTCTTTTGTTGAAATGAACTTTTTTTATTTATAAAGTTTATTTTTATACTTGAATGATATAATTAAATAAAAAAAGTACAAAAAGAAAAAAAATTCTACGACACAACTATTTCATATCACTCCCCACAAAAACACATTTTAGGTAGTGGCATAGCCATTTTATTGTCATAACCTACGTGGCAGCACTTATTAACAATGCCATCACTTTTTACCTTCTTACCGCTCTTTGTGCTCTAAGTGATGAAAAGCATGATTTTTTTAGTAAACTGTTTACTATGTAAGTTAAGGTAAAAACTACAAAATACAACAGACTTTTTAGTATTTACCACTGTTAAACATTTTCCTTTCTATTACCAATATGAAAATACTTTCAAATTTTTTCAACTTGAACCAATCATTTATACTATCAATTATAATGTGGCAATATTAGTCCATTTGGACAACGATCGTCCGTTTGCAATAAAGCCTTTTATACTAACGAGCTTTTACTAACTTTTAGAAAAATGTTAGTTTTAGTTTATTTATATATTTTTTGTACTCCTTAAATTCTTAAAATTTTAAAAATTGGTTCAACAGGTTTGACCTTCGGGTGACCCAGTGTTTCATAAAAAATATATACACATTGCCAACAAACATAAAAAAACAAAAATGTGTTATAGACTTCTTTTAAAAAACAGATTGTTTAACAAATTATATTATTCGGACATTAAAAAGAGTAAAATATAAATAATAAAGGTTAAATTTAAAAAAACAATTAACTTAAAACGCACAAACAATAAGCCTTCCGGAACAACAACAAAAACGGCCCCGCCCGTAGGGCGGGTTACGATGCTAGTATATATATATATATATATATATATATATATATATATATATATATATATATATATATATATATATATATATTATATATATATATATATATATATATATATATATATATATATATATATAATATATATATATTATATATATATATGTATATATATATATATAATATATATATATATATATATATATACTATAATATATATATATATATATATATATATATATATATATATATATATATAATATATATATATACTATATATATATAATATATATATATAATATATTTATCAAATCAAAAACCCTTATATAGGAAGGATGGTGAAATAATTCCTTAAATACAAAATTCTATAAAAATGACACATGTAATTCATTAAAAGGTTTTCATAAAATGCTTCAAAAAGAAAATAGGAATTGCAAATGATGCCTTAAATACAAAATTCAATAAAAATATATATATGAATTACAAATGATACCTTCAATACAATATTATATTAAAATATATAAGGAAGGATGGTGAAACAATACTTAAATACAAAATTATATAAAAATAATTTCATAAAATGCTTCAAAAATAAAATAGGAATTACAAATGATGCCTTAAATACAAAATTCTATAAAAATATATATTGGAATTACAAATGATGCCTTAAATACAAAATTCTATAAAAACATATAAGGAATGATGGTGAAACAATGCCTTAAATACAAAATTCTATAAAAAATGATTCCATAAAATGCTTCAAAAATAAAATAGGAATTACAAATGATGCATTAAATATAAGATTCTATAAATATATATATATATATATATATATATATATATATATATATATATATATATATATATATATATATATATATATATATATATATAATATATATATATATATATATATATATATATATATATATATATATATATATA
The DNA here is from genome assembly GCA_025667525.1 of Glebionis coronaria. Taxonomy (NCBI): domain Eukaryota; kingdom Viridiplantae; phylum Streptophyta; class Magnoliopsida; order Asterales; family Asteraceae; genus Glebionis; species Glebionis coronaria. The sequence continues at coordinate 3,935 of JANFOE010001774.1, read as the reverse complement.
TTATATATATATATATATATATATATATATATATATATAATATATATCTATATATATATATATATATATATATATATATATGAATTACAAATGATGCCTTAATACAAAATTCTTTAAAAATATATATGGAATGATGGTGAAACAATGCCTTAAATACAAAATTATATAAAAATAATTCTATAAAATGCTTCAAAAAATAAAATAGGAATTACAAATAATGCCTTAAATACAAAATTCTATTAAAATATATATAGGAATTAAAAATGATGCATTAAATACCAAATTTTATAAAAATATATAAGGAAGGATGGTGAAACAATGCCTTAAATACAAAATTCCATAAAAATGATTCCATAAAATACTTCAAAAATAAAATAGGAATTACAAATGATGCCTTAATTCAAAATTCTATAAAAATATATATAGGAATTACAAATGATGCTTTAAATACAAAATTCTATAAAAATATATAAGGAAGGATGGTGAAATAATGCCTTAAATACAAAATTTTATAAAAATAATTCCATAAAATGCTTCAAAAATAAAATAGGAATTACAAATGATGACTTAAATACAAAATTCTATAAAAATATATATATAGGAATTATAAATGATGCATTAAATACAAAATTCTATAAAAATATATATGGAAGGATGGTGAAACAATGCCTAAAATACAAAATTCTATAAAAATGATTCCATAAAATGCTTCAAAACTAAAATAGGAATTACAAATGATGCCTTTTATACACAATTCTAAAAAAAATATATAGGAATTACAAATGATGTCTTAAATACAAAATTCTATAAAAATATATATGGAAGGATGGTGAAACAATGCCTTAAATAAAAATTCTATAAAAATGATCCAATAAAATGCTTCAAAAATAAAATAGGAATTACAAAGTGATGCCTTAAATACAAAATTCTATAAAAATTTGTATGGGAATTACAAATGATGTCTTAAATACAAAATTCTATAAAAATAAATAAGGAAGGATGGTGAAACAATGCCTTAAATACGAAATTCTATTAAAATGATTCCATAAAATGCTTCAAAAATGAATTAGGTATTACAAATGATGCCTTAAATACAAAATTTTTATGAAAATATATATAGGATTTACAAATGATGCCATAAATACAAAATTCTATAAAAATTATATAAGAAAGGATAGTGAAACAATGCCTTAAATACAAAATTCTATAAAAATGTACAACAATAATATTAATTTCAAAAAAATTAATGTAAAAACGTTATTCATAACATTTACATATACAAAATTTATTACCTCACAACATTCAAAAATACATAAAATATTTATATATATTATAAAAATTCTAAAAAAAAATTAATATAACAAACTTATTCATACCGTTAACGTATGCAAATTCAATAAACTCATAATATTCTTAAATAAATTAAATATCTTAA